>APFE031469899.1:0-18478 GCA_000404065.3 Pinus taeda
CTGCGACTCCATTTTGCTGAGGTGTATATGGAGTAGTCTTCTGCCATGCTATACCACACTTATTACAAAATTCTTCAAGTTCCTTGCTGCAGAATTCTCCACCATTATCTGTCCTCAGCACCTTTATCTTCTTCTCTGTCTGATTTTCCACCAGAGCCTTAAATTCTTTAAACCTGTCAAAGACTTTATATTTCTTCTTAACGAAATATATCCATGTATTCCTTGAGAAGTCATCTATAATGATACATAGTACACAGACTTACCTAGTGATGGAACTTTCACAGGTCCAAACACATCACTGTGCACAAGCTCTAATATTTGTTTCGTCCTCTTACCACCAGAGGGGAAACTCACCCAATTCTGCTTCCCATATACACAATTTTCACAGAAATCAAAATCCAGAGAGCCATTAGTCATACCTTCTACCATACCTTTACCATGAAGTATTCAAAGGCCCTTCTCTCCAATATGTCCAAGCCTTTGATGCCATAGCATGGTCTTTTCTCCAGAGACCACTAGATTTTCTTCTCCACTTTCAGGAACCACAGAGATGTTGCACCCATCAATAGAAATGATACCTTGCAGCTTGTACAAAGTTCCAATCCAAACTCCCCGCAGCAATACCAGTGCTCCCCGAACCATCTTGCAAGTGTCTTTCTCGTACACTGTTTTTACACCTGCATCATTTATCTTGGTTACAGAAATTAGATTTCTGGCTAATGTAGGAATATGCAGAACACTCGGAAGTGTTATAATCCTTCCACCTTGCAACTTCAACTTGAATTTTCCATGAACAACAATTCTAGCCTTCATATCATTGCCCAAGAATACATCACCACCATCATATTTCTCCTACTCACAAAACCACTCACTATGGAGATTGAAGTGAAAGGATGCACTTGAGTCAATCAACCATGCCTCATGATCTACATGTGTACTTGAAGAAACCAAGTACACATCCCCTCCTTCATCTGAGGTGGTTTTCGCCTCTGTAGGAGGAGCATCATCATATCCCGTTCCTTTGTCAAGAGCTTTAGATTTACAGTCCCTTTTGTAGTTCCCTTCCTTTCCGCATTTCCAACACACCACCTTTATAGGTTTTCCTGGAGATTTAGATCTCCCTCTAGATTTAGATCTCCCACTCGATGACTTATTTTTGTTTCTGTTCAGGGACTTTCCTCGTACAGATAAGGGATCACCATTCTGGCTCTCCATATTTTCCGTCTCATCTCCTCTGTCAGTAAGGATGAGACTATTTCATCAGACTGCAAGGAAGTTGCATTGCTACTTATTACAATAAACAAACTATTCCACGAATCTGATAGAGAACGCAACAAACTGATGCACTTATCTTCCTATTAAATTTTAATATCAACAAATAATAACTGACTTACCATAGTATTAAAAGCATTCATATGCTCTGTCACCGATTCTCCATCTTTCATCCACAAGTTATACAGCTTTTTCCATAGGAAACATTTATTCACCAGAGACTTAGATTGGTACAAAGTCCCTAACTTGTCCCACAAAGCCTTCGTCGTAGCTTCCCTTGATACATGTTCAGTCAAATTAGTGTCCTAAATTGCTACATAAATTATCAATCCAAGTATCATAAACTGATGAAGTGTAGTGCACTATATGTGCTAGATGACCCTCTTACCTCACTGTTTTTGAGTTTTATGTTTGTTTTGGGGTTTTGTTCTTTTGATTTTTTATGTTCTGCAATGTAATATACAAAATCTTAATCTACTACTACTAAGAATCTAGAGAAATGAAATGAGAGCTAAAAGTGCTTTAAGCTAGATTTGGAAGTAAAGTTTTAAGCAAGAAAATGAAACAAAGCTTCTCTTCTTGCTATTATGATTGTTTCCAAAACATAAACTGGAAGGACTTAAAACTACTATCTACTCAATTACAAAATCAAAGCTTAAATGAGAAAATGAGATTGCAGCTATCTATGATAAATCAAAAATGAAATATTGGAAATGAGATTACCTCTACTGTCTAATCTATTACAGAATCAAAGCTTAATGAACAACTGAAGATGGCATTGCAACTAAACTAAGTGAAAAACTATAATTGAAAATGAAGTTGCAACTATTCTATTATGAAAGCAAAGCTAAATTAAGTATTTTGTCATTCTGCTACACAATTGAGGGAGAACTACCTCCTTGTGATAACATTTTGAGAGATTTTATTCTTCATTATTATGAGAAAAGTAAACATGAAAATGAAGAGAAAGACTCATTCACAAATGAAACATTTCACCACTTAGTTTTAATATTAACCATCAACTAAAAGGGCTTTTGGAAATATTCATTTATAACATGAGTTATTTAAACTAATAAGGAAATGGCAATGAACAACTTAATTCAAAATCCAAAAACTAATGAACAACAAATGAAATGAACCAATTTACGCTACTGACATCAACTTAAAACTACTGATAAGAAACTAGAGAGCAGTGAATAACCAAAGAACTATTCTGCACTGAAATAAAACTACATCGAGTTAATGAAAAGAAGACACAAGATGCATTATAAACAGAGTTGGAAAATGATTATAAACATAATGAAAAAAAACACAGTGAATTTACAATTGAACTATGAAAGACAAAATAGAAATAAAATGTACCCTTGACCACGCAGGGGCCCTCTGCAAAGGCCTTGGATTATAAGTACTCAATAAATACACCAATAATGCTTCAGGTATCCATTGAAAATAGAGTCTTCATATTAAAACAGAGAACTAAGTTCTTCAAGATACAAAGCGGAAATATGAACTATTACATAAGCGAAAATGTGAGCTTGTTCTGTGTTCTACACGCTAGTATTTATAGAAATATACAACTGTTTTGAAGAGAGAAATCAGCTATAAAAAAACACATAGACAAGCCAGTATGTGGAATTCTTGTCCCTGGTTGCTTGGAAACATAAATCTATGGTAGCGGCTTGTTAGATTCAGTTTGCACAGGTGGCATGTGAAGTCTTTGGCCTCAAGAGACTGCTTCGGATCCTATCATTGAGAATCGTGTACAAAACAGAGTCCTGTTTACCATAGGTTTCTATAGTTGAATTCCCTTTGACCGAAGTCCTCCTCATCAATCTAGGATAGTTGGATAGGATACGATCCATGCTAATGTTTCCCAAGCTACCCATGTGGTCCTTTTCCTCTCTTGACACCTGTAACCTACAAAAGTGTGGAGATGGCTGTAGAAAAATTGATTAGCTGCAGAATGTGGTTGTGTTCCGTAGCCGTAAGACAAAAATCTATTCAAATAGCAAACATAACGGTGTAACTTGTAAATCATTGAAATATGCTCTAGGTAATTTGTAATGGTTTTTAATGATTAAGGATGCATTTTTCATGGAAAAGCAGAGAAAGAAGGATGAGGAAGTTGTTTAATGGAAAGGCAGTCTTGGAACTCAACATACCCCCACTGCGAGACTATTGCATATCCCTATGCAATCAAAATTGTGAATTCCCTCTTCCTACTGCATTTGCTCTGAGAATTTAGCCAAAAAATCCAACCTCTTCTTGCTTTTCTTTGCTACAACTACCATCCTAGGCTTCCTCATGATAAATCTATGCTTGAGGTTAATGAGAGCCCTGTTTAGGTTCTTGTTTTTCCTTTTTAGTTTTCTATTCTTCTTGTGCCATAGACCCAAATCAAGAATAGTGTTATCATGGATAATCTTATCCAACTTGTTTTGTTCTCTAAGGCTTAATTTTCCCTCTGGATGTGCCTATTTAGAACCTCTAGCTCATAGATTTCCTACTTAAGTGAGCTAGTCAAAGTGTCTTTTGATGTGGCTGGATGCTCAGGGTTGGATGAAGTCCCTTGATCCACTAATGCATTCTTTTGCTCCAGTGACTCAATGTAATCATAAATCTACTATTGGATTGGATCAATTCCTGGAGAGATTCTCTTTGGGATACTTTCAAAGTTTTGTTGAGGAGACTACTATGGGCTTTGCTCATATGAGATATTGTCTTGGGACTAAGTTGGAGTTTCTTCTCCCAAATCTATGAACTAGGTCTCTTTCGATTTTGCTTTCTTCACTTTGCCCTTGATTCTAGAACTTCTCCTCAAACTTTGGGAGCCTATGATTTCTTCCTCTATAATCTGTCATATTTTCCCCTTCTCCTTCTCTTTCTTGAACTGATCCTTGATGTTTCCTAATCTCTCAGAAAGTAATTGTTCATCATCTGATGAAGATTCAAGAGTATTTTTGTGGATTTCCTCAACTTTTTCTTTCATCTTTCTCCTCTGTTTTGTCTACTTTCTGATCTCCATTAATGTTTTAGAGATGGGTTCTTCCTCACTGTTTTTCTGTGCTAAAGTTTCAGGAATGTTTTGAATGGTGAGATTGGTTTTCCTTTTCCTACTTCTTTTTATAGAACTTCCCTTAGGTAATTCTGGTGCATCTTGGAAAATTTTTTGATCAAAAATTTCTCGCATGTGTCTCCTACACTCTTTAAGTGATATTCAACTAAATGTTTTACCAGACCATGGTGATAAAGATTAGTTTCTATGGCTTCCATTTTCTTTTGAATAGTAGTGGCCATTCTCCTCAAACTATTCAACAGGAAAAATGAGAGATTGAAGGTTCTGTCTTCAAGAAAATTCATCAATAGTCTTATGTGATATACATACATGGAACCAAATCTACCCTCGCATGTAATAAATTTTTGTAAAATTAATAACATGCTACACCATTTACCCTTAAGTGTAGAGATGCGAGTTCCTCTCCTAAAAACTAAAGTGTCCATACCTGGATTTTGGAGAATGACTTTCCAAGTTTCATCATGGAATTATTTATTCTTGAACCACCTCTCTCGTACTCATGGTAGCTCGGTTGCTTCAGCAATAAAAGACTCGGTCATTGTAAACTTTATGTCACCAGTCTCCATGTCCATCCCATCAAACAATATAGCAAATGACTTGGTGATTTATTTATGGTGACCATCGAATTTTTCAATGAAACGCAGCCAACCAGCTTTCTTCAATATTCCTTTCAATTGAGGATAACCTTCCATGTACTTCACTCTTATAGGTTCTGTTTTGACGATGAGACCCATCACTCCTATTCTCTACTTTTCTTCAAATTTCCCTTCACTGTCTGAGAAATGAAGTGACTGTGTGAAGAAGACTGTGTATACATCAGTGGAACAACTGGTATATGGGAGCAAAAATAGTTGTGGATATGGGGATGAAATGACAGAGTATGTGGAAGGAAAACAACTATGAGTAGGAGATAAAACGTCTGTACATACAGGGTATACAAAACAGAGAAGATGTATGCGTGAAATGTAGAAACAAAGTGTGCAGAGAATATACGAAATGGAGTGGCAGCACATGTAAATTGTGTGAAGAACAGAGTGACTGCCATACATAGAGAATACGATAACAAAATGACTGTGTGCTCAATGTAACAACGTGTTTTTATGCACAAGAAGGATGCAGAGGTATAAGAGAGAACTCAGTGTAATAAATGAACAATAGGGTTTTGAAGAGTTGTATTCAAATGGGTTATGTCATGAATCTAACCGTTTAACAAGTGTACTGGAGAAGTACAGTTAAGTACGAGTCAAAAACAAAGATTGCATCACTAGACCGTTAGGCATTAAAGTTGGAAGGTGTGGTGGAATCATCACGGCAATCAAATCTCATAATGATAAATCAAGTAGTGTGATTATATGAGTTATACAACTTATGTTTTGTATTGCTATTTGAAATAAGTTTTTGTTCTTACCTCTAGAACCATACCTTCCAATTGCTCATCTTTTGTTGTTTGCTTCTTCAGGTGCTTAGATGTTGATGTGTCTTCAAAAGTTGTTTTCTCCTCCATTACCTGCATATGAAATTTATTATGAACTAGCCTCTTTATTCTTGAACTAATGATCAAACTATTATTGCAGAGTCAGTTTGGCTGCAGAAAAGGATTAGCTACAGAACTAGAACATCTACGGAATGTAAAACAGAGGATAAAATATGACTTTATGAATGAACGAAATGGGGATGACTGTGTGGATGAAAACATGACAAAATGGAAAATGAAAAATGGATATGGAAGAAATGTTAGAGAAGAAAAATTTATTGGTGAAATATGGTAGTGGAGTGAAGTGAAATTTGTAGAAGTAAAACCAAATGAAATGAGATAAAACAATGAGTTTTTCAGAATGCATAATGAGTCACCATTTTCTTTGGAAAATATAGGGTGTCAGAGTCTTCTGATTTTTTGTATAAGCATGCCAATCAGTGATTGGTTTTCAACCTTATACATTTTTTTTTTTTATAGATATAATGAAAAGAGGAAAGACTAAGTTGGTGGAGAAGAAGGATTCTCCTTCACCAACTTCATTTCATAATTATTTTGAAAGATCTTGATGAACTCCTCCTTTGAGATCGTTTTTTGATAAATTTTCAACCTATGACCATTCACAAGGAGAGTATTTTGATTCTCATCTATTGTTCTGATTCTTACTACTCCATTACTGAAATTTTTTTCAATATCATATGGCCCAAGCCAATGAGTTTGAAACTTTCCTAGAAAATCCTTAAACTTTGAATCAAATAACAAAGCCTAATCTCCCTCTTGAAACTTCTTGTCCTTGATGTACTTGTCATGCCACTTAACCCTCTGTTACTAACTAGACCAGTCCTTTGAACAACCTCTTGTTTGATTTCATCAAGTTCATTTAACTGCTCCAGTCTATGCTTTTGAGCTTCTGATAAATCCATCCCCAACTGGACTGCCATATTAAAGGTTTTGACTTGGAACTCTATGGGGAACATGACTTTCTTTCCATAAACAAGTTCATAGGGTGTATGTCCTGTTGTGTTCCTCCATGTAGTTCTCTAGGCCCACAAGGTTTTAGGAAGCCTTTCTACCCAATCTCTTCTATGTAGATGCATAGTCTTGGTGAGGATTCCTTCAATCACTTTATTTGTAGACTCCACTTGACCATTTACTTGTGGATGATAGGGAGTGGATTTCCTATGCTTTATCTTGTACTCTTCCATAAGCCTCTTCATCATGTTGGATGTGAATTGAGCTTCTTGATCTATCACAATTTCTCTTGGAACACCAAAGCGAGTAAGAATATCCTAAAAAAGAAAACTAACTATAGATTTTTTGTTAGCAAAAAGAAATGCTTTGGCTTCCACCCATTTGGTGACATAATCAGTGCATACCAATATATTTTTTCTGCTTGGATGGAGAATTAATAGGTCCAGTAAAGTCTAAAGCCAATTTTTCAAAGGGTTCAATAAGTAGTTGAGGTTGTAATGGAATTTCATTTGAGGAGTAGGTTTCCCTACCCTTTGGAAGGTATCACACCTTCTGACATATTCTTTATCATATTTGAAGATGGATGGCCAATAATGTCCTAAAGAAAGGATTTTATAGGCTGACCTTTTGTCAGCAAAGTGTCCACCACACGGCTCATCATGACATGCTTTGAGAATATCATGCATTTCATCTTCCTTGACACACATTCTAATCATAAGATATGACCCTGTTTTATACAATTCGTTAGTGATGCATGAATATCTTGCACTATCTTGAATGATCTTTCTTTTCTCTCTAGGAAATAAATGTGAAGGAAACTTCCCTATAACCAAGTAGTTTGCAACATCTGCAAACCAAGGAGTTTGAGTAGTTACTGAAAATATATATTCATCAAGAAACTTATCCTCAATCGAAGAGTATTGTTTGATATTCTGAATCCTAGACAAGAAATCAGCAACTGTGTTTTGTTTTCCAGGTCTATCTAGCATAGTAATGTTGAATTCTTGCAAAAGTAAAAGCCATCTTGTAACTTTGCCATAGTAATAGGTTTATTCATGAAATATCTAATTACAAAGTGATCTGTATGAACAAAAGTTTCATAGCTTGATATGTAGTGTCTAAACTTGTTAATTGCATTAACAACAACTAAGCATTCTTTTTCAGTCACAATATAATTCAACTTAGTGGGAGTCAAATTTTTATTTGTGTAGTAAATGGCATAAGGAATCAAAAATTTTTGTCCCAATATAGCTCCTAGAGTTGTATCTGGAGCACTTGTAGAAATATGGAAAGGAAGTTTCCAATTTGGTCCTCTTAAGATAGGTGCTTCATATATTTTTTCTTTCAAGGTTTCAAATGCTAATTGGCAGTCAGGATTCCACTTGAATTCACAATCTTTTGTAAGCAATTTGAAGACTGGAGATGCTACTTTGGTAAAGTTTTCTATAAACCTTCTATAATATCCTGTAAATCCTATAAAACTTCTAACATCTTCTTGGCAATTTGGAATTGGTAACTTAGAGATGACTTCAACTTTTGATTTGTCCACTTTAATCCCATGTCTTGAAATGTGATTTCCTAAAACAATACCTTCTGCAAACATCATAAGGCATTTTTCATGGCTTAGTGAAAGGTTTGTTTCTTTACATCTTTTAAGGACTTTTTCCAAATTTTCCAAATCTTCTTCAAATGTGTTACCATAGACTGTAAAATCATCCATATATACCTCTACACAATCATGTATTAGATCAAAAAAAAATTCCTAGTACTGCTCTTTGGAATGTTGCTGGTGCATTACATAACCCAAAAGGAAGCACTCGATAGGCAAAAATTCCCCATGGACAAGTAAATGTGGTTTTATCCTGATCCTCAGGTGCTACCTAAATTTGATTATAACCACTAAAACTATCCAAGAATCAGAAATGCTTTTTACCTGCTAATGTATCTAACACTTGATCTATAAAGGGCAAAGGAAAGTGATGTTTCAAGGTTGTTCAATTCAATTCTCAGTAATCAATGCACACCCTCCATTTACCATTCTTTTTAGGCACAATTACCAAAGGAGAAACCAATTAGATATTTGAAATTGGGTGAATGAAGTTTACATTGAGTAATTTTTGGAGCTCTTCTTTCATAATTTCCTTAATATTTGCATTCATTCTTCTTTGAGGTTGTCTGATTGGTCTACTATTTTCCTCAATATAGATATGATGGATACAAGTATTAGGATCAATACCTTTCATGTCGGTATACTCCCATGCAAATGCAGCAAAATGTTTTTGTAATATTTTGGTTAGCTTCTCTTGTTGTAGTTCCTCCAAGTTTTTGTTTATGTTCAATGTCCTACCTAGAAAAATTTCAATTGTAGAGCTTCCAAACTCTTCCATAGAATAGAGGGACATCTTCCTATATGACAAGTATTCAACATTAGATTTTTCTTGGAATTTTGCATGATCATACTCTGAAGATGTTTCAAAATTTTCCAATGTGTTCAAAATTTGACTATCTTCACTAATTTCTGACATAGTAAAGAGAGGTTGAATATCATCTTCTTCATCGATCCATTTCTTGTCATCTATTTCTATGATTGCTTTTGTTGGAGGATACAAAGTAAATTTCTTTGTTGAGTTACCATCAAAAATATACATGTCACCAGATCTACAACTAATAAAAGCATCAGCTGTGGCCAACCAAGGTTTTCCTAATATGAGTGGGTGTCCTCCTAGATTATTCTTGGGAGTTAAAATCATGAAATCAACGGGATATTCCCAAGAATATAAGGAGAATGAAATGTCTTCTAGCACAACATCTGCTTTGATTACTGATCTATCTGCAAGTTGCAGTAAGGTAGGTGTGTAAAGAAGGTTAGGAAGTTTAAGTTGCTCCATAGTTTGTCTACTCACAATGTTTATTGCTGCCCCTAAGTCAATCAATGTGTTTGGAATTTCAATCCCATTTATATGTGTCTTGGCAATTGGACTTCCTGGATCCACATATTTCTGCATGGAAATCTTTCCCATCATGATGTCTGCTATCTTTCCTACCAGGTGAATTCTTTTGTTTCTCTTGGTTTTCTTCCTGGTCTTTTGATGCTCAACTTCTTTATTGTCTTGGCTAGAATAGGAATTTCTCTAATGGCTTGTAACAAAGGAATTTTGATACAAACATTCTTCAATTCATCTAGAAAATCATAATTGGGAAACAAGATCTGTTTTTCTACCCCTCTATCAATTTGTAATCTCTCAGGAAAAGGGGGTGTAGAAGTAGATGCAGGTTGCTCAATGATAGGAATTGTGTTTATTGATTCTTTTTGTTTTTCTTTTTCACTATTTTGGTTTTGGAGGGATGTCCCCTCAAACTTTTATTGACTTTTAGAGTCTTCCTTAGAGTTATCTTGTTCTTGAATGACTATAGAAGGTTTTTCCTTTTCTAATATTCTAGCAGATATAAGATGAACATCATTAAGATCTAGAGGGGTAATCATGTAAGTTGGAAATTGTTGTCCTTCTACCATGTAATCATTCTGAGGGTTTTTATTATTGGGTTTTGGCAATGGTTGGGCAGGTAATTAGTTTGGTTTTTGTTGAAATGGAAGCAAGAGTTGATAATTTTGACTTTGTTGTGGAGGTTGTTGTGGAAATGACAATGAAAGTTGAGGGTTTTGATTTGGAAGTTGTGGTTGTTGATTTTGTTGCTGGTTTTGGGGAGGATAGCTTTGAAAATATTGAGCAAATATCCAATAAGGATTTTGTACCCCTTGTGTCCACGGTTGAGATTGATACTGAGATTGAGGTTGAGGCCAAGGTTGCTGCCAAGAATTCCAGTTTGGTGGGCACTGTAAATACATTGGATTGTTAAATCCTTGATTTTGTGGCCCTTGCCAAGGTCTTCTTGCAACAAAACAAAGAGGTTTTGCAGGATTTGGGACTTCTTCCTCTTGAAAGACAACCTTAAGACCTGGGATTGAGGGACAAACCTTGGTCTCATGACTTTTTAAACAAATCATACAAGTTTCTACAATTTTTGCATCTAAGGGACATTCCCTTAGAGCATGTTTCTTTCTGCATTTTGGGCAAAAGATGGCTAAAGCATCAGCCTTTGTTTTCTGCTTGTTTTGAATTTTAAGGGTGTCTAGTTGCTCACTAAGACTCCCTAAAATGTCAGTTTTAAACTCATCAAGCATATTGCAAATTTCTGCCCTACTTACAGATTCGGTTGTAGATTTGTTTGCACTAACAAGAGAAGGATCTCTCGGTCCTTTCCCAGTTTTAGATTTCCCTCTTGAGAGATGAACACATAGTTCTGTTATGTCACTCAATGGAAGTTGATAGATATCTCCCTTCCCCATAATGTTAAGGATATCTATCCATTCATCTCTAATGGCCTTTAACAAGAGAGATTTCAAAGTTTCTTCATCTAGATTGTTCATTTTTGCTCTTTTCAAATTATAGTTGAATCTCTCAAGCAAATCCTCTAAGTTTTAATCTTCTTTTTGCATCATTTTGAACAACTCATCTTGTAGGAATACAATAATCCAAGTATCTATCCAAAAATGGCTGTTTCATGTTATTCCAAGTTCTAATGGACTGAGTGATTAAGCCCATAAAACATTTCAAAGCAGCCCCTTTTAGTGTTGAAGGGAACAATTTGAGTTTTTGAGAGTCTTCTATATAGTCATAGGTTCTGCACAAGACTTCAAACTTAAACAAAAATGTTTCAGGATCCTCACTTCTCAACCCATAAAAGTTTGGGAGGACAGATGGTGAAATGTTTTTCATTGTGGTATGTGTTTCCTCATCCACTATAGGGAATCCAAATGAGTTATCCACTGCCCTATTTCCTCTGCCTCCTCCATTATTACCTCTACCTCCTCCATTGTTTCCTCTACCTCTCCCTCTACCCCCTCCTCCAAACAGTGAGAATTCTCCATCTTGTTCTTCTTCTGCCATTATAGTTTCCTCAGAGTCAGTATAAGGCTCAACCTACAAGGTTATTCCCTATTCTCTTTGGTTCTTCTATCAATGGACTATGAGAGGGAGTTTCTACTTTTTCTTCCTCACCGGGTATTCCTAGTTCTTCAACTACAATAGGCTCCCATGTGGAGGTGAAAATGTCTTCTCTCCTAAGACTGTTTTGGTGGATGATGTAGGAGAATCTTCTGATTGAATTTCTGCCCCTTGAATTCCAGGAATCCAATGGCTGAGAGTATGAATCTGGGATGGAAGTGTGTCTTTTCAAACTCTTGGTGGAGTAGGTGCAGTTGTGGGAATTGAACTTCTGCCCCTAGCTATAAATCTACCCCTAGAATCTCTTTCTCTATGCATGTCATTGTTTTGTTTTGTTGTTTTGTTATTTTTTTTAATGAATGTAAGAGATAAGGCTACCTAGTTACACTTCCCCGAGAACGGCGCCAAAATGTTTGCTCAATTTAGTGTCCTAAATTGCTCTACATAAATTATCAATCCGGGTATCGTAAACTGATGAAGTGTATTACACTATATGTGCTAGATGGCCCTTCCTACTTCAGTGTTTTTTAGTTTAAGTTGTTTTGGGATTTTGATATTTTAATTCCTAACAAAATCTTAAATCTACTACTGTTAAGAATCTAGAGAAAATGAAATGAGAGATAAAAGTTCTTTAAGCCAGATTTGGAAGTAAAGTTTTAACCAAGAAAATGAAAACATAGTTTCTCTTCTTGCTATTATGACTGTTTACAAAACATGAACTAAAAGGACTTAAGAGTGAAATTACAACTACTATCTAATCAATTACAAAACTAAATCTTAAATGAGATATTAAAACTGAAAATGAGATTGCAGCTATCTATGATGAACCAAAAATGAAATACTGAAAATAAGATTACAACTATTGTCTAATTTATTGTAGAATCAAAACTTAATGAACAACTGAAAATGGAATTGCAACTAAATGAAAAACTATGATTGAAAATGAAATTGCAACTAATCTATCATAAAAACTAAATGAAGTGTTTTGTCACTGATGAGCCCCGAAAATGGGTAACTTATTGGGCTCATTTTGCCTATTATTCTCGATTAATCTACCATTCTTCATAGTTTATGCATGATTTTGAGTATATTTATGTTAATTGAATGAATGAAAATAATCACTTGACCATGAAGTCTAATACATGTTTATTGCAGATTTTTGGACAACTTTTGGACAAAGGTCAAGCATTTATGAGCCATTTGATAGCCAAATACGAGGGAACAAGGCTGAGGATTTGTAGGAAGGGTGTCTCCTACACTAAATGGCCCCTTCCTCGGGTTCTCCACCATCAGCTTGGAGTTCAACAACCCACCAAAGATGATTCCCAAAGGCAACCGAGTAGATTTTGTGAAGTGGCTGATTACTTGCAATTTGAGCAACCAAGCCCCTTGAGTTAAAGAGGGCTGTTGGAGGTCCTTGTAGTGTATAAGTAGGAAGGCTTCCAGACTTCGTAGTTTACTTCTTGAACATTTGTATTTTGCACTTTAGTGCTGCTTTGCCTTCCAGCCCATTTTGGAGCTTTTGCTGTAAACATTTTTGTGACATGGTTATTTTTTGAGTAATGGAGATTAGTTTGATTTTGCATCAGCTCTGAGCTTCTTCTTAGGGGGCTGTAGCTCTTAGGGTTGGGCCCAACCCAAGTTCCAGTACCTCCTTGGTGTACTTTTATATTTTTTCGTTGCATTCATAGAATAATTTCTGCTAGTAGATTAAAATCTTTCTTTGTTACTTAGGGCATTTTTGATGGTTGAAATAACTTTTCATGTTTTATATTGATTTGATAGGTTGATGACAGAGAAGATCTTTGAAAAAGGCCATCAAGTAACCCTTGATCTCACCTCTCCCTCCTTGGGACCATGAGTTGAGACCAAGGTGTCCTTGCTGCCACAAAAACACTATTCTTGCTTCTTCATGCAATTGCTAGTATTAGATTCTTAGTTTCAAAAGTTGATACCAGTTGTGATTACATGTTTAGGTTTGTTCTTGCTTAGTTTGCATAGTTAACTTACATGATTTTCCACCAATAAATTTCTGTTCATCATGGTTTCTGGTTCCTAGGTCAAATTAGGTCAAGATAGCTAGATCTTTGGTTTGCATAGTCTTTGTTCGGTCAATTTTGGAAAATAGTGTGCAGAACACCTGTGAAACCTCCTTGCCTACCCTTCCTCCATCAGACAACCTGCTCCAACCCTCTAACTCAGATTCCTCCCCTTCATTCGCCACACTCTTCCAATTTGACCTAATTCCTACATTTTTGTGCAACATTGCTCCATCCATCCTTGAACAAATCCAACCATCCTCATCACTCATCAGCTTCAATCACCAGGTCCTAGACCTCTTCACATCCTCATCCATCGTCCATTTCCACTTTCTCACCGTTTTTCCACCATCAACCCTCCAAAATCCTCTTTCGGATCTTCTTGTAGAACATCCTGGAGAACCCTTGCAAACTTCCTATAGAAGCTCACGTGAGCAGTTTTTCGAGATCTGATCACTGTGAAATTCTCTAGAAGGGTGCTAGGGACCCCTGAGGCCCTCTTCTCACCTTCCCAACATCCTACAAGTGCCTATCCCATTTCCTTTCGCCAGTTAACCTTTGCACAGTAAAAAATAGTTAAAGCACATGCATAATAACTCTGAAAGATTACTCAAAAATACAAAAAGATGCTTTTTCCATAATTTTCCTTCAGAAGTAGCTTAGCCACATGCATTTTACCTTTCCAAGAAATAATGGCATCCATTTCCACCGCTTTCATCTCTTTTCTTGCACCAGTAGGGTTAGTCGGTAAAGCTAGGGTTTGCATTTCTTTTCCAGCTTTCAGCTTCTTTCTACAAGTAGACTAGCCTCCTTTGAGTTAGCTTTCATCCATCACAGTTAAAAGCTTCTTCTAAGAGCTCATAGATGTTGGCTTAAGCTCCTAGCGGACTTGTGCCAACTAATCAAGTGACAGCTTGCAACAAGAGCTAGTACTTGTGCATATAGCAACGTCGCTTCCAAGTTTGTTACGAACAACCGGGTTAATAAAAGTAAAGAAGGGAGCCCTAGGAGTTGCAGTATTATTGCTGCAATAATGGAGCCCACCATATTTTTGGTGCATTTACAGGGGAATCGTCAGAGTATTTGTGATTGCTGCTTTTCTTCTATTTTCTACTGAAACCTTCTGCTAAGTAGTTTATTTCAGCAAGCGTAGAGTAGATTGCTTCATTTCCATTCTGCAATTTCATTTCAACAAAAGTAGATTAGATATTTCCTGCTTTCATAGATTAGCATTTCAATTCTGCAAGCGTAGATTAACATTTCAATTCTGCAAGCGTATATTAGCATTTCAATTCCACAATTTCAATTTTGCAAGCGTAGCCTAGCATTTCATTCCTGCAATTTCATTTTAGCAACATAGATTAGTCCTTTCCAGCTTTCATTTCAATTCTGCAATTTTTATTCCAGCAAAGTTTACTTTAGTTAGTTGTAGTTCAATCTATTTCAGTTTTACAGGTACAAGCAGAAAAAAGCAAAAATCAACCAAAAATATTCCATTTCATGCCTCATAGGAACAGAGACAATACAGGAAGATTCTTACCCAACACCCCCACCACATCACTGAGTCACCCTTCTCTCTTCTTCGGTGGTAGTGATCTAGAAGAACTTATAGGTGAACCTCCAGAGATATACAAAGATCCTATAATAGAAGAAGAGCAAGAGAACATTCCTCTTGAGACCATGGCTGAACACAAAAATGATAGAGGAGATGAGGAGAGAATAGAAGGTGCCTTTCCCATCTGAGAGACCAATGGGGACACGAAAATGAAAAAATAAGTCCCTCAGCCTTACCTCACTTCCATGGATTGACCACTAAAGACCCTAATACCTTCTTGTTCGAGTTTACTGTCCTTTTTCGAACTTACGTCTATGCAGAAGATGAGTAAAAGTTAAAACTCTTTCCCTCTACCCTCAAGGATGTAGCACTACGCTGGTTCATGGGGTTACCTGGAAACAATATCACAACTTGGGCTCAGATGCAACAAGCCTTTAACAAAAAATATCGGGACTATTGTAGGTCAAAGGAAACGAAGGGAGAGATATTTCAGATGACCATGGGAAGTGATGAGTCTTTAGAAGACTATGAAGAAAGGTTCCAACTTAGTTATAAAAGGGCCAGGTGCATACTTGACCCTGAATCTCTGAAGCTAGTTCTGCTATGAGGAGTCCCTGAAGACCTTCTAGATACCCTCCATTTTCTAGCTGGAGGAGACATCTACCAACTACCTTATGATGACATAAGGACTGTGTTGAGAAACCATTCTAGGGCAGCCCAGAAAAGAGGTAGGGGGAATCCACTTTCAGCTAGTTCCACCTTCTCCAAACATGAGTTTACAAATCAGATGGAAGACCTTAAAAGTGAGGTGAGATAGACCATTGCCATGCAATTCGATACTTCCAAATCCAACAGAAGAAGGAGAAAGCTGAGAGGGCGTTGGCAATATTTTGTCCCAGATGTACAAGGAAGCATCCTAAGAACGAGTGTCCATTGCACTCAGTAGAGGTATGTTTCATTTGTGAGGAAGACCACCCTACAAACCAATGCCCAACCTTACCTGGACTTAAAGCTATGTACCAAGGGGCTGAAGGAGCCACTGAACCACTCTACTTCCTCAATCAAAGGAGGCCGCATGGATCCAGACCTTACCAGCAGGGGATGCAAGGGACATCCCAAACTTATTACAACCGCAACCAATCAACTCATATAAATTCTTGGGGTCCCCCTGCTCATCCTTCCTGGTTCTCACCTCCTCCTTGGTCTTATCCATCTCAATATCATACTCAACCTTCTGCTCATTCGTTCCATTCTCATGTTCAACCACAACCTCAGTGGAATGCACCTCAACTGGGGTGGAGGCCCCAATACAACTCTCCTCCGGCTATTTTTCCTCCACCACCTGCTCAACCACAACCATTGCCTCTTGCTCCTCCAAGACAACCCTAGATGCCTACTCAACCGAACCCGAACCCCAACAACAGATAGGCCCAGCAGGCATATACTAGAGAGACAACATGCCCTACCTATGCTGTGGAGAGTAGGAGATCAACCTACGATTGGGGAAGGTCCTTCCAGATCGTCAACCTCCTCCTTCGGAGGATGAAGGAGAGAAATAGGAAAGTGAACCCAAAGCCATTCCACCATTTCTTGAGAGACTAATGGAAACCACACACCAAACCCAGAGGAGACTGAACTTCTGGGAAAACTTAAACAGTTGTGTGTGAAAATACCACTTCTCCAGGCCATAAAAGATGTACTAATCTACAACAAATTGATCAAGGAGAATTGTTTCAGGCACCCAAGCAGGTGCAAGAGAGATGCCTCGACTATGAATGTCATCGGACAACTGTCCGATCTGATGTTGGGACAAGTAATCTGTCCGAAATATTTGGACCCTGGGAGTCCTGTAGTTGATGTCCACATCAATGGCACCGTAATCCCCCACACCCTGATTGATCTAGGGGATGCCATTAATGTGATGACTAGGGACACTACGCTCAAAC
This sequence comes from Pinus taeda, assembly GCA_000404065.3. Classification (NCBI taxonomy): domain Eukaryota; kingdom Viridiplantae; phylum Streptophyta; class Pinopsida; order Pinales; family Pinaceae; genus Pinus; species Pinus taeda. Next base: position 17,341 of record APFE031469899.1, read on the forward strand.
TTAACCTTTAGAGTTCCCTAAGGAAGACCTCGACAATACTACATTTAGCAGACCGCTCCACCGTGACTCTTGAAGGGATTGTGGAGGATGTCTTGGTCTTTGTTGATTCTTGGGAGTACCCTACGGACTTCTTGGTCCTTCAGCCAAAGGAAAAACTCACTAGATACCCCCTCATTTTGGGAAGGCCTTGGTTAGCTACTGCAAATGCTTACATCAGCTGTCGAGCTGGGAGAATGACCATCAAGAATGGGCCTATGTCCAAACATCTAGTCCTATATCCTCCTGCCCAACCTCTGTTAGAACATGACTTACGTCTCTGGTTGGAGGAGGGGGATGAGGATGAAGTCTACTATGCACCAGTGTGCACAGTGGAAGCCACCTGGGGAGGTCCTCACACTGAGGATGACCTGATTGAGAATTTGATTCAAAATCCACCTCCCAGTGTGCTGCCATTAGAGGAGTTGGTGGAAGGTACCCAAGCCAACGCTTTAGTGGACCTCTGTGTGGCTGATACAACCTCTCCCAGAGTTAAGAATGTGGAATTTAGCCTTGAAAGAACCTTGAAGATTGGCTCATCCTTACCCCCCTCTCAGGAGAAGGAGTTGTGTAGCTTATTGAACCGCCATTTGGATGCTTTTGCTTAGAGCTATAAGGAGATGAAAGGAGTCCACCCTTCAGTCTGTACCCCTCACATTTACATTAAAGAGGATTGTAAACCAGTCAGGCAGCCTCAGAGGATAATGAATCCATCCCTTAAGGACATTGTTAAAGAAGAACTACAAAAGTTGCTGGATGTAGGATTCATATATCCCATCTCTAACAACGAATGGGTTTCTCCTCTAGTGCTTGTGCCCAAGAAAAATGGGAAGTGGAGAATTTGTGTAGATTATCGAGAACTTAACAAAGCCACCGAGAAGGACCATTTCCCTTTGCTTTTCATAGATCAAGTGTTAGATGGGCTGGTAGGGAAGAAGTTATTTTCTTTCCTAGATGGGTTCAACGGGTATAATCAGATCCAAATCAGCTCGGAAGACCAAGATAATACCACTTTCACTTGTCCATGGGGTACCTTTGCCTACCGGGTCCTTCCCTTTGGGCTATGCAACGTTCCTGCCACTTTCTAGAGAGCAGTACTAAG
>APFE031469899.1:35234-52758 GCA_000404065.3 Pinus taeda
AAAACTCTCTCAGTTTCCCAAAATTCATCTTTGACTGATCTGAAACATCATTTGAGTGAAACTTGCCCCGATGTGTGAAACAAGGAATTTTGTCAAAATGAAGCGAAATGAAGGGGACAGGGGGCTTCTAAATTCTTGAGGAAATTTTTGGAAGTGGGGAGGGATGTTAGGAAGTAGGGGAAAGTGGAATCTCAGAGAGTGAGTGAGGGGAAGGGGTCCAAAAGGGCAAATCACAGGCCAAACCTAGAAAATTGCCAGGTTGTAGCTAGAAACTAGGGTTTGTGCAAAAATGAGGATTTTGGGGAATATGAGGGATGGGAAGTGTATGATAAGGTAATTTAAGGATAGGGGAAGGTGTATGAACATCAGGAAACAAGTTTTACCATTGATTTGACCATCCAAGAGAAATTTGCTTCAAAACCCTAGGAGAGGGAAATGAACTTGCCAAGGCACAACTGAAGCATGAACAAGACGTAAAATGACCCTATGGAACTTGACATGATGATGACAACCCTCTGAATGATGATAGGCCCAGCTGAATGATGACATAGACCGCCATTTGGACAACTTTAGAAGGAGTGAAAGCAACCCTAGACCTAATGCCTAGTGACCAAATTTTGCTTGAAGACTCACTGAAATGACAAAATTTGACCTTGACACTTCAAAATCACTATGTAAGAGCACATTTGATCACTGGAGGAAGGCTGTAAAGACTGACACTAACATGGTCAGTTTTGGAAAATAGTGTGCAAAACACTTGTGAAACCTCCCTGCCTACCCTTCCTCCATCAGAAAACCTTATCCAACCCTCTAACTCAGATTCCTCCCCTTCATTCGCCACACTCTTCCAAATTGACCTAATTTCTACATTTTTGTGCAACATTGCTCCATCCATCCTTGAACAAATCCAACCATCCTCATCACTCATCAACTTCAATCACCAGGTCCTAGACCTCTTCACATCCTCATCCATCCTCCATTTCCACTTTCTTATAGTTTTTCCACCATCAACCCTCCAAAATCCTCTTTTGGATCTTCCTGTAGAACATCCTGTAGAACATCGTGTAGAACCCCTGCAGACTTCTTGTAGAAGCTCACGTGAGTGGTTTTTCGAGATATGATCACTGTGAAACTCTTTGGAAGGGTGCTAGGGACCCCTTAGGCCCTCTTCTCACCTTCCCAACATCCTGCAAGTGCTTACCCCATTTCCTTTCGCCAGTCAACCTCTGCACAGTCAAAAATAGTTAAAGCACATGCATAATAACTCTGAAAGATTACTCAAAAATACAAAAAGATGTTTTTTCCATATTTTCCTTCAGAAGTAACTTAGTCACATTCATTTTACCTTTCCAAGAGTCAATGGAATCCATTTCCACTGCTTTCATCTCTTTTCTTGCACCAATAGGGTTAGTCGGTAAATCTAGGGTTTGCATTTCTTTTCCATCTTTCAGCTTCTTTCTGCAAGTAGACTAGCCTCCTTTGAGTTAGCTTTCATCCATCACAGTTAAAAGCTTCTTCTAAGAGCTCATAGAAGTTGGCTTAAGCTCCTAGTGGACTTGTGCTAGATGATCAAGTGACAACTTGCTGCAAGAGCTAGTACTTGTGCATATAGCACCGTCACTTCGAAGTTTGTTACGAACAACCGGGTTGATAAAAGTAAAGAAGGGAGCCCTAGGAGTTGCAGCATTATTGTTGCAATACTGGAGCCCACCAGTCACTCTGCTACACAATTTTGGGAGAACAACCTCCTTGTGATAGCATTTTGAGGGACTCCATACTTCGTTGTTCTAAGAAAAAGTAAACATAAAAATGCAGAGAAAGACTCATTCATAAATGAAATATTTCACCACTTAGTTTTAGGATGAACCATCAGCTGAAAGGGATTTGAAAACATTCACTTACAACATGAGTTACTAAACTAACAACAAAATGGCATTTGAAAAAAAAATAATGAACATCAGATGAAATAAACTAGACTAATGATCAGCAAATCCAAATTACTCTATGCTACTGACATAAACTTCAAGCTACTGATAAGAAACTAGAAAGTAGTGAAAAAAATAGTTATTCTGTGCTAATAAGAAGATGACACAAGCCGCATTATGAACAGAGTTAGAAAATGGTTATAAATATCATGGAAAGAAAACACAGTGAATTTACAGTTAACTATGAAAGACAAAACATAAATAAAATGTAACCTTGACCAACGCAGGGGTCCTCTGCAAAGGTCTCGGATTATAAGCACTTAATCAACACTCCAACAATGCTTCAGGTATCCATGAAACATAGTCTTTATATTAAAATAGAGAATGAGTTCTTCAAACTACAGAGCGGAAATTTGAACTTAATACATAAGCAAAAACTTAACTTGTTTTGCGTTCTTCACACAGGTACTTATAGAGAAATATACAACTGTTTTAAAGAGAGAAATAAGCTACAACAAAACACGTAGGCAGGAAAGTATGCAAAATTCTTGTCCTTGGTTGCTTGAAAACATAAATCTTATGGTAATGGTTGTTGGATTCCATTTATGCAGGTGGCAGATGAAGTCCATGGCCTCAAGAAACTGCTTCGGATCCCTATCACTGAGAAACGTGTGCAAAACAGGGTCCTGTTTGCCATAGGCTTCTATGTTTGACTTCCCTTTGACTAGAGTCTTCCTCATCAATCTAGGCCAAATGAATAGGACACGATCCATGCCCTGCTATTTTCCAAGCTACCCATGTAGTCCTTTTCCTCTCTTGATACCTGGAACCTACAAAAACATGGAAGTAGCTGCGGAAGAGCTGATTAGCTGCAGAATGTGGCTGCGTTCCGTAGCTAAAAGACAAAAACTTATTCAAATAGCAAAAATAATAGTATAACATGTAAATCACTGAAATATACTCCTTGAGGCAATGTATAATGGTTTTTGATGATAAGGATGCATTTTTCATGGAAAAACAGAGAAGGAAGGATGAGAAAAGTAGTTAAGGGAAAGTCAGTTTTGGAACTCAACAAGTCCCTCCTCCAAATTAGTGGGATATTCCCCTGCTTCGATGTTTCATGCAGTCTCATTGCAATCTCCAAGGCCTCCACCTAAATCGTAATCTTCTGTTGTGACAGTGCAACCCTTAGGTGTGGTAGGACCAAGCCAAGAACCACTTGTGGTGTTGTCCATCTGTTAAGTTCATATTGGCTTCACGGATTTTACACTTCAACCTTTGATCCAATTCCCAAGGTGTCTCACCTAGTTTCATCACGATTTATTAGAACCCCACAATTGACTGTGCCTTAGATTTAGGCTTACTGAATTCTTTATTCAGCTCGGTTTGAATGTTTGCCAATCTAGCGTTTGGGTTATCATTAGAGTACTTGATGTACCACGTTAGTGTGTGATCTTGCAAAGTGCTAACCAATGTTGCCTTCTTCATGTGATCATCTGTAATGCCCTAAGCTTCCCATATATCTTTCGCGACGAACAAAAACTGGTTCGGGTCCTCATTTCCCAAGCCTTCAAACAAAGGTAGCTTCATTGAATTTTCCATGCTGAACTGCGGTAGAGGTGGTGGTGGTATGGGTGATGTCGCTGGTGATGGTGGTGAAGTTGGAGGTGGTGTAGGTGGAGGTGGAAATCGTGAGAATTCAAGACCCTTTCTTCCTTCTTTCCTGTAAGTCTTTCCACTTTGCGTAGCTTTGAAAAACAAGGTAGCTACATAACCCATTTTTCACATAATAACATCTTAATCCAGGTATTTAAAGACTTTAAGTACTTACCTCGCGGACCTTCGAAAAAGTGCCACTCCGCCTCGCTGTAACTAACTGAGCTATCGACCACGAATTCAGTCATGAATCCTCCTATGATGCAATCGAGCCAATGATCGACAACATGGGCGATCTTATCCTCAGAGGCTTGCAATCTCTATACTAACTCCGGGGTCCAGACAATAGGACCGTCAAGTCTCCACCTTCCTTGAATATCCGCTAGCTTCGCATTCCACTCAGATAACTCAACTGGAAAGGAACATAAAAGGATCTCATGGATTTTTTTATAGAGGTACCTGTCCAGCCACTGTTCCTTTGTCAGCCATGGATTTTTGTTCTCCTACACCGCGAATTCATGGATCTTCCTATCCAACTAGTATTCGACCTCTTTCTTAGTTGGATTCTAGTGATATGACATCTCACATCTCTTATGTAGATTTTGGTCCCGGCAATGGAACCATTTGTTGGCTGTGTGGGGCCTGACCTAGGTTCAGCGTTAGTTAGCTAAACAAATCCCTACACTACTGGCCCTTTTTGCATCAGCCCCATAGCGCAGGCCGAAGACTCACCCGGAGCAGTATGGGGGGATGCTAGAACCAAGTTTCTGCACCCTGAGATGGTCGTGATGTCGGTTTATACCTTTTATTCCTACTTTCACGCAGATCACTAAGCTTTTAGGGCTCTATCAGTTTACCCTTTATTATGCCCTTCAGTACCTCCATGAAGGTGTACGATTGACCTTCGTGCATCCTTAACCTGCAATCCAGGTACTTCCGCGTAGCTATGACAACAGACTATATAGGTTCCCAAGTTATCTTAAGTGTTTTACCTATCTTACTAAACAATCATAGTTAGCACTGTGTGAATTGGTATTATTACTTGCGTTCAATTAACCAATATAATCACATGTATTCGCACATCACATAAACATTATAAATTAAACTCAAAACGCAATATAACTAGATGCAGTAACAAGAAATAAATACACAGAATTTTCAGAATACTTTTCTATATTGATATCTTAAGTTTAATACAGACTCTATCCACGTTGCGCACACAATTGCATGGGTTCACGCACTTAGCCGTAGACTTCTACCCTAGGCCTCTGTGCACTCAGCTACAGAGCCTCTACCTACGCTAAGACCCAAAACACTTAGAATTCTCTACTAAGACTCCAACACTTGTCTACTACTTAGACTTAAGGCTACTTAGAGCTTACTTACTTAGATCCTTTTTATACAATCCCATGGTCCGCAGACCATTGGTGGATCTTTAAAGCTGACTTTACACTTTACAAAATAAGGGTAGACAACCCTTTATGAATCTTGACACATTCGTGTTCCGTGACCACAAAATGCAAATACTTTACAATTTTATTACAAAATTGACCCAAAACATGGGCTTTTAGCCCCAAAACTATCCTTGGGGGAACCCGTTCCCAACATAGGGTAATGCCCTATTGTCCAGATTTCCCTCAATCCTAGGAGCCCTATATCTCAATTCCTCACCCTGGGAGATCAAGTGAGGTGGGAAGAGTATGCTCAATGCCCTCGATCAGAGCCGCCCCTTATCCGGAGGGGCAACATCCATCATTCCAAGTTGTTATCATCATCATCTTGCCTCAATAGTAGCTATTTCCAATTCATACAAAACATCAAATCAAATATCATGTCAGATCATATATAATCATATGAATCACAAAAGGATACCATAATCATCCTCCTTCTCATGAAGGGGCCAACCACAAGCCTAAGTTTGTTTTGAATAACTGCACTGTCTCATTATATGAGAGTACCTCAGTCCCAACCATATATATGGGACTTACTGAAAATCGGATCATCACATGTATCCTTGGTATCCATGTCATATCCAGATCATGCTCAAACAACTCTTCTAAGGAGTTTTTTTATCCTGCCTCATAGCTAGTTATGCTAGAAACATCATGATCAACCTTGGTCATGCTATGGACCTCTCATCTGAGATATCATGGCAGATCTCATGCTAAAGAAACATCCAAATGTGCATATAAGCAATAACCTCAAGTATCAGAAATACATATATGCAGATACATATCATAGGAAAAATATCACATTCTCAAAATATAACACCTCATGCAGATATTTAAAAGCATGCTCGGTGGAAAATTTATGTGACTGAAGCAACTCACTCATGAATTCATTATTCACATCATACATATACAGATGAATGTTCCAAATGGAACATAAATGCTCCAACTTTCGGATGCCATTTCAAGTTCAACAACATCTTGAACTTCAAATAAGAGTATCCAAGGATTTTCATTTTCATGACATTTTCCAATGGCTTTGCAATATGGAATTTCTTTCCAAATTCTAGAAATCAATTCATCATGCCATGCTCCATTATTTCGGGCTTCATAAGACTTCTTTATCTGATTAGACCATTAGAGGCTCATCACTTGTCACAAGTAGATCATCAGGATATAAAACCAAAACCATAATCAATATCAAAGCCATACCTTGGAACTCATCATTCTGACTTCATCAGATAACTGTCAAATCTAGAGATATCTAGATTGCAATGCTCTAAGCATAATGCCAACATAATCATCCTTACATAACTCAATGTTATACCATCAACAATAAAGTCAACTCATCAAATTTTAGAACCTAGATCATGACCATTATCAAAGTCATCATTATCATAGTATTAATACTTTCAACCAGGAGACAGGTGTAGCTCATAACAAATCATGACTTCATCATGCCAATAAGTCATGCATTATCAATCCGAACTTTATCAAGTCATTATCATAAGCATAATATAAGTCATTATGTTACTAGGTGTAAATGAATACATCAAGGATGAGTCATGAAGGTTCCATTTTTCATGCCAAATCACAACTATCATTATTTCAGTTATTGTGCTAAGAATGAGGAGGCCAATAAGTCATCATGCCCACATAATATTGATATCAGTGCAAATCAACAATCACCAAATCAAATCACTAGACATTAGGTCAAGTTCAAATGCTATCGAAGATAAATCTATAGTCAAAGCACATCTCAATCTTCAATTCAAAGTTATTGTCAAACATCATGACAAAACACTTTTCATATATACTAGTAACGCCAAATCATGTCAACCTCTTGTAGCTTAGATATAGTGACATATCTATCTGTATGTCCTGGTCACTTGCAAACACAAATTCAGTCTGTATGTTCATGTTATGGAAAACATTCAACCTTTTCCTATTAGCAAATATTGCAATTATCTACAATACATCTTTGGTCCTAATATCTTTCAAGTGATCATCTGATTTCAAACATAATAATTCATTATATGATCAACAATTTAAGTCAACAACTTCATAAATCAGTTAACAATGGAAAAATATGTCAAGGACATCATCATTCAGAGTTCAAACAACTTCAAAAAGCTTCAGATGTTGGTAAACAATAGTCAAACCTATGGTTGTTCTCTTATGGTTAGCATGGGAGTGACTTTAGCTTCTTGGTCATTGTGCAGGCCTTAGCATGAGTGCGACTAGGGACAAGATATCCTAGATTTGTCACTGTGACCAGAAAAAAAAAACCCTAATTTATGTATGGGCTTCAAATCTAAGGTCCTATTGTAGGTCAATATTGTTAGATGCACTTAAATCATACTTTAGCAACATAGAATACAAATAGTGATGAGGGTAAGAATATTGAGAAGCAATTCTCCCTCTGGCTAGGAATCTACATCATTCATCTTCATTCAAGTAGGAAACCTGCCTTGAATTGAGTCATGCAACAACAAATCTTTTAGATCATAAAAATATGGCTATCAACATCATGACACAATATTTCATCAAAGGTTTAGACTCAAAGTATTAAATAGAAACAACACCATGTCCTAAAGATTATGAACACAAGATCATTTTCTGTCAAGTCACTCCATCAAGTTACTGTATCCCGTTTAACCATATACCATCAAGACAAGACCATAGGTAGTAAGAGATATGGAATATCAATCTCACTTATACTTCTCATATCAAAGCTGTCGTGCTCTCCATGACCAACTAGATCAAATTAGGTCAAATAACAAGTGTGTCAATCACTCTTTCCATATGCTTTCATCATGCTTATTGCAAGAATTACTAGTAGACTCATGTATAGGAGTCAATGAATTATCCTTCTATGCCAAGTATCATTTTCTAGAGCCAAGGTTCTAGCCTTCTTTAGGATCAATACATCCAAAAAATAGATAGTATATGTTAGCCAAACATCAAGTGTATCAATTTATCAACATTAGATAACCTCATTGAATTCAATAAGATCAAAGTGTTTAGTACCGGGTGCATCTTTTCTTCATAGAAAAGATAGATCCAAGTCACTTTTATATACATGTAAATAAAGAGGCATTCTCATTGAACCTTAGGGCTTACCAAGTCAATAGATGAAACACAACATACCATGCATACCTTGTAGTATTCAAATACTAGAGCATCTGCTCATTAGTCATAGGTTGCTTGAAGTACTTTTATCATATTTTCATTGAGTACCTCTTTACCTCTTTCTAGATTTTCATCTCAAAAGGATCCTGAAGAAGGACATACTCATCACATCTCATCATGGAGGTTAGAAACATCCATATACTCAAATACATATGTAACAATAAACATAATCATCAAATCTAAAGTAAGAAGCATCATAAGTCAAGAAATACGTATCTTCAATGAGAGGTGATGCTCTCCCTCTTGAATCAATATTGAAGAGCCGTCAATGTCCATGGTCCATATACCAATGTTGTCTTCAAGTATTCAACCATGTATGCTAAGGATTATCCCATCTAGAACTTAATCAAATCTTCCACGAGTGCTTGAGCATCTTCACATAGATCATTCTAGAGTTTCATACATTAAATCTCAAGGCTTTTCCATAAACTAGGATTTTGTATCCAACCCTAACCCCATATAATAAATCAAACCCTAATAATCAATATACCTAGGGTTTTCTTCAAACCCTACAATTCTTATAGGTCTCCATGATCCTCTTCTTGCTTCCATCAATGGTGTCATCATTGGGGTGATATCCATGGATTTTCTTTAGCCTAGCTCTGATACCATGCTAATTTTCCTTAAGGTATCATTATTATTTACTATGATAGTTGAATTTCACTATTAATACTCTAATTTCACCCCATATCATCATTTCATTATTCATATCTACACTATTATACATCAAAATGTGTAATAACATATAAAGAAACAACATCAACATGATCATCAATGCAACAAAATATAAAAGGAACATTAGAAGAAAACATGCACACATATAGAGACACCATGATTGGTCCGACTAGGGAAAAACCCACTATGGGAAAACCCTTGCAAATATTCTTCTTCTTCTTAGATTGTCATAACAAGTTACAATAGTGAGTACAACGAGCCCAATACATATGATCAACAACAAGTAACAATAAGCTAGATCTACAAATCTGTCATAACAATAAGAAACTCAAATCCACTGCCCTGCAACAGGGAAACCCAGATCCACATATCAATGATGCCGAGATGCCAAAACCCCATATCTTAACTGGGTTTCTCTCATCAATGTTGTCTGTGAGCGACTGAAAACCTCAAAGTCACACTCATGAAGACATTATCTGAGCTACTGTAACATAAAAGTTGCTCCTAGGAGGTCTCTGTGCCTGCAACTATGGCCTTGAACAAAGAAGAACCAACCACTCTCTTTTCAGGTTTTTCATGTGATCAATAATTCAAATTCGCACCCCTGTAGTCTTATCCAAGTGACTGAACTGATAAATTCACTCCCTGGGCTACCTGAAGCCAGCGACCGGGGACCAAAACCTTCCAATCTGTCTCTAAACCAAAAGTTGCTCCTTCTGAACTGCCTCCTAGAGACCAGAGGACCAAAGTCACTCTCTTACCCACTCAGTGCCTACGATTAAGGATGGAAAATGTCATATTTGTGCCAGCGACCGAGATCTAGAAGACCCTAACATAGAGCGAACCTTTCGCCTGTTATCTCAGACCCTTGAGCGAACTCCTTATGTTGAACCCGTGTGAACCAAGACAAAATAAAAGAGAAGGTGTGTGTGTCCAAATTATCTTGAGGTCTCTTCTATTTATAGGATTTCCTGAGGGGTCACTTGGGGTTAATATTGACCCAAGTAGTTACTCATGTGGTTAGGGCTAACCCATTCCATAATACATGTGTGAATAAAATAATTCATAACTTAACTTCCGCTTGACCAAATTGGGTGATATTTAGGTCGATTTTGATCCTCTCGAAAAGGGGAATCTAATGAAATAATTATCTCAGTCATTTGAGCTATCAAAGGTGGAATTTGACTGTAGTTTAAAAAAGTTAACACTTCTGAAGATAAGCATTGTTCCAAAAATTATTTAAGACTATCATGATATGCTTTTACCTTGAAGTGTCTTCCTATTAGTGTTACAAATCTATTTGGGCACATCACTCCCATCATTCAGATCAGTGTTTTAGGGCTCATCAAACCCTAATTTCAGTTTCTACATGCCCTAAATAAGTCACCCTTTTGATTTTCTCCTTCCTTGACAATTTCATGACTTGAAGACATCCTGAAATGACCTCTAAAGGACCAGCGCAGGTAGGCCCATGTAAGGGTGCGCTGCAAAGTAGTTGAGTCCATGCCAGGGTGTTCTGCAGAGCACTTAGGCCCTCTTTCACCTACGATGGGCGAGATTGAGCAAAATTCACATAGGGTTTGGGGAATATTCTTATCTCTTGGAGTCATCTAGAATTTTCCCTCGCTTATCAACTCCTATGATCTCGAAAATGATTGAGGAATGAGCTAAGATGCATCCTGTCATCTCATGGCTTCCTCCATTGAACTAATTCTAAGTATGGAAGGCCGTTCAATGCCCCCATTTATGACATAAACTCCTTCATCCTCCTATAAATTGAACACTCATCTAAGTGATCAGGGGTTGGACTATGTTGAATTGTAAGGAGATAATGTTACTATGATAATTGACTTTGAGACAAGTATTGTTATGCTACAAGTTTTTCATGCTTTTTATGTGATGTGGATGGGATCCAAGCTAAATGAGTGACTTCAAATTAGACTTGATGGTTGTAATTCCTTCTTCTATTCAATAAAGTATTTGAACCATTTTCCCATATGCTTATCTTGTTATATGATGCTTATACGTGTGAATGTATCTGATTCCATTTACTTGTATTCAATAGATCTTTTTCTTTGATCGGTTCTTTATCTTCTGTTGATGTTTACAGGTACTTCTCAAGTGTGTTAAGTACGGGAAGGAGCGATAGGATCGATATAAAGAAGACAAGAGGAAAGTGAAACTACAAGTAGGTCTTCTCATCTTCTTTGTATTATCTATTGCTAAGTTATAGGAAGAGTCTAAAGTGCTTTAAACTGTTGTTCTAGATATGGCTACTTATCTAAGGAATTAGTATTTATCCATAGATACCAAATTATCCAAAACAAATTGGTGACTCTACTGGGGAACGATCATCGCTTCGAGTAGCTTATCCACATCCTAGGACACTCTAACATACCTAACTTCCTTTCATTTATTCTATTTCAACCTTGTTGAAGTGTTATTTGGTCAAAAAATTGAGGTTAGATGACTCTTGAGTGGCCTCTCAAGAATTGACGCAGGCTTGGTTAGGCGACAGTGCTTTGCAGAGCACCCTTGAGTGAGAGACAGTGCTATGCAGCGTAGTTAGGCCCTCTTTGACCTGCACTGGTCCACCTTAGGGAAAATTTTCACCTTTGGATTGGGTTTTTTCTCCAAATTTCCTTATGTTTATGCTTGCTGAAAGACCAATGATTGTAGTGTCTCTGAAATCAACTTGTATTTCCTCTTTCCAACCTTACTTTGGCTTGATTGATTAATGTTTCTTAAATTATTTCTTAATCATTATCATTTCATTTCCAAATTTAGATTATAGACGATTAATCTTTGTTCAAAAGAAAGTGTCGTAAAAGTCTTCTTTTCCTTCAAAACAAAACTGTTGTAAAGTATTTGTTCTTGTAAAAATATTGATTGATTGTATGTGAATTAGTTTCCTTTTTGTTCATCATAACATTAAGGGAATTGAAAAGAAAAAATTGCATCATTCATATTATAGTTTGTGAATGCTTGAAAGGAATAGCCAGGGAAATTGCATTAGATGTGCTCTTTGTTCTTTGTCAAAGATTTGATTTTTTTGTCCCTACTAGCTAAGGTTTTAATTGTTCAATTGAATGAGAAGAATGCTTATCATATTAGTTGAATTTTAGGAATTTAAAATATACATCATGTGGTGAACCTTGAAAGGAAAATTCTAAGCAAGATCAACTTAAAATTAACATCAATTTACCTAATGGAGCATTGTCACCTAATGAAAAACATTTAGTGGTTCTAGGCTAGAGACGTGTTCCGGAGTCATAAAACAAAGTATCTTCTGCTAACTTGTTTGCAATACGTCCTGAGTGTGATACCTCATTCCATGTACGTGAGTATATCATAACTCGTTCACGTACCTTCAAGTATATAGGGTAGTGTTATAGTACGTAAAGTATATGGGAATGCTCTCACTGTGCGGTTTTGCATTAGACAACGCTAATACGGATTGGGCCTCCACATAATTTCAGGTATATATGGGAGGACAACACTAGGTTGCTATCCATCCATAGGTAACCGAGTCGGTCGCCTTGTACACTGTGATACACCGAACACAACATTCAGAGAGATTGCCTGCCCGTACTTCTCGGTTTGCCAGGAGGTATTTTGTAGTCCACAATTGCTTGGTAAACCTTTTGCCTAGCTTATCCCTATTTTGTTTTGTTATGTTACGATTAGAATAAAATTAATTGACCACGGATAACATCCTCCATGCTCACTCCTTAGTTGATCTTAGGTTGAGACTTATAGCGACAAATCCGGAGTCCACCGATCAAGGAATTCCTTTTGATGGGAATCCTAATCCTTTTCTTCCTTTCATAAATATTGGTGCTCCTCTTATGGCTACGTTGTCCTTTTTGGGACTTACCATTAGCATTCTAGTATGGTTGTTGTCAATCTCCTTGGTTCAAAATGTCGTGATTTCTCCGCAATCGAGTACTCCTTCAATTGGACAAAATCAACCTCCAGTTGATCCTAAAGTTGACCCTTTTCCTTCTTCCTCAGCTTTTTCTTCCTCCCCTTCTTCCTCTTATCCTGGTGAAAGTATTGATACTAGTAACAAGGTGGCTAAGAAGAAGAAGACAGGGAATAAGAAAAAGAAGAAGAAAATTTTGCAGGGGGGCAACCAAGCAACCATTGCTTTGAATGCAACTTCTGATGAGAAACCGCCTAATAAGCCTCACAAAGTTCGGTATCCATGAAAACTTTGTGCAGGAGACCATCTTCTACGAAATTGTTCTTGTATTCCTTAGATCTTAGAAGAATGGTCTTCCCGTTCACATCATCATGTGTCATCAACTTCTAGAGATCATGCTGGTGACACACCATCAACTAGTGGTAGTAAAGTTCATGGAAAGAAGGGTAAAGTTAAGTTTCCCTGTATGTTATGTGAAGGGAATCACCCCATTCACCTTTGTCCCTATGGATGAAGACAAAAAAGTGTTGGATAACTATCCCGCTTCATCGCAATGACTTCCATCTGGTTACAGGAGACTATCCCTTAATCCTTGACTAGTTGATAAAGTGACTAATCCAAATCAACCATCAGTCAAACCCACTCTCTCTGAAAGTGAATCCCATGAGTCTATACCTGACCGATCACAAGTCGAGGAAAAAGTTGACCCGATTTCACCTTCAGTTAATCTTACCTTTCCTGAAGAGAGTGAATATGATGCCACTCAAGTTCTTTTGTTTCTTCAGATTCCAATGAGCTTGGGGGAAATCCTCTTTTTCCATCAAGACAGGAGGAAAATCCTCCCGTTCTTGTAACTCAAGGGGATAATTCTCTTGTTCTTACAGTACCCCCTCCAAGTAGTCTAGTCACTTCCTTTGATTGGAATCGAATGGGAGGATCCTGTCTTCCTCCTTATGTGCCTTTCCAGATCATAGTACAGGTTTGTAATATGATTGTATCTGGCACTATTATAGATGAAGGTGCATATGTGAGTATCCTTTTCTCAACTGCATGGCAAGCACTCAATTCACCACCACTTGTGTTTGTTACCTAGAATATGTTGGATTTTAATAGAGGGACCAATCAACCATTAGGGATAATTCCTCAGTTACCTATTACTTTGGGAGAAAAAATTGTTTATCTTAATGTGATGGTAATCCCAGGCCCTTTAGATTACAATTTACTTCTTGGGCGTGACTATGTTTATGACATGGGAGCTATTGTTTCAACACTCTTTCGAGTGATGTGTTTCCTGCATGAAGGCATAATTGTCACCATTGACCAGCTTTCATTTCCTGGTCCAAATATGGCTTACAATTAACCATATTCCCTAAATGGTCTTTTTGTACCAATGATATCATCCCCACCATGGGTTAGTTATGTGGCAACCTGTTCCATGCCTACATCAACTGAAGATCAATTAAGTGATGTTGTACATTATGTATTGGTGGCATTGGAACCAGATCTCTCTAATGGATTCCTTGCTATGGATCCATTCTAGAGCATTGTTCTCCCATCTGATGAGAACCTCTTGGAAGTCATGACCTCTTATGAGTTGTGAAACAAGGATACGAGCATAGTTCCTTGTCTTGTGTCAAGCTCATTAAATAATGAAACAAGGAATATGAGGATAGTTCCTTGTCTTGTGTCAACCTCGTTAAAGAAAATGAAACAAGGAATATGAGGATATTTCTTTTACTGTGCCAACATCGTTAAAACATGAAATAGGTCCATGAGGATAGTTCCTTGTCTTGTGTCAACCTTGTTAAAAAATGAAACCAAGGATATGAGGATAGTTCCTTGTCTTGTGTCAACCTCGTTAAAAAATGAAACCAAGGGTATGTGGATAGTTCCTGGTCTTGTGTCAACCTCGTTAAAAATGAAACAAGGAATATGAGCATAGTTCCTTGTCTTGTGTCAAGATCGTTAAAAAATGAAACAAGGAATCTGAGCAGAGTTCCTTGTCTTCTGTCAAGCTCATTAAAAAATGAAACAAAGTCCCCAGTTCCAATTCGAGTCTTTGAGTAGATCTCGTAAAATCCCAGTTGAGTCTTTCACTTGATCTCATAAAAGAACCTTCATTCCATCCACCTGATAGCGATGAGTAGTCTACTTAGGTGAATGTAATGAAGCTTGGGGAGCATGCACCTAGTGGTAAAGTTAAGTTTCCCTGTAGGTTATGTGAAGGGAATCACCCCGTTCACCTTTTTCCCTATCTGGACAAATCCGAAAAGGTGTTGGATAACTGTCTTGCTTCACTGCAGTGAATTCCATTTGGTTATAGGAGACTCTCCCTTTCATCATGCTGGGGGCATAGTTCTTTGTTTTAAGCTTGTGTAAAAATGAAACTGAATCAAAGCATAGTTTTTCATTTCAATCTTGTGTAAACATGAAACCAAATCCAAGAATAGTTCCCTATGGTTCAAGCTTGTTTAACAATGAACCCATCTCCACTTTAACCCTTGTGATTTCCATTCTATCAGCCTCTTCCATCAGATGAGCCTTGGTTTTTTCTCCTTCCATCGTCACTATCTTCTTGGCCAATCATACGCTTTCACTTGGTTGTTTTACCCTTTTTGAGGAACAGTTATAGTGAGTGGTCTTATTAGCCAGCCTATTCACAGAAATCAACATGTTTTGAGAAGTTCCAACATCACCAGAACCAGTTTCTATCCTAGATACCACTCATTCCTCAAATTGGAGTCCTCTTTAAGCTCTTTTCATACTCCCTAAATATGAAAAGATTGTCGATCGCTTGTCCTTTTGAACTCGGTAACGGATTGGAAATGACATCTACTCAGTATAAGTTTAACCCTTTTTCAGGCTGAGATAGATTATTTACGAAAAAGGAATACGTTGACCAAACATGGTTAATAGGTTCTCTCTCATATTATTTTACGCTTTTCCGGGCTTGAGAGACAAATCTACAAAAAAGAACTTGTGGAGTTTTCTTTTCGTCGCTTTTCAAACTCTTTAAACATGAAAAGGACCAAGTTATATTTGTCGTTAAACTCGTTAAAACATCAAATAGCGACAAACTTTTTGATCATGACAAGACTGAGTTTCAGCTTCGCTAGACTCCTTAAAACATCACATAACGATGGATTCACCCAAAGGGTGGAATAATACAACAAGCATATGTTATCCTCCTCAAGATTGATAAAAAATAAAGAGGTACTGGTCAACAATGACTGGGGAAAAGGGAAAAAAGGGAAAACCACTTTATGGTAGTAGGTCGCTCTTGAACATGACACTTTCACTTCATCTCTGTGACTATTTGGGTTGGGTTATCTGCTTGACGATTATCATACCTATGGTCTATCACACCATCCATCACTTTTGTTTTGGGTCAATGTTGCCAATTCATTATGTGTCACCGATATGTTCAAGAGAAGTCATTCAGTTAAAATTCATCCTTTGCAATACCATAAATGTTCATTTTCTTGACCTCCATTCCTGAACCTTGTGTCATCAATCAAATTCCGTCTCCAAAATCATTACACTTGTTTCATGTCGTTGATGTGGGATACATCAAGACCCTCTTGTGACGAGTCCTTTCTTGTCGACATCAACACATTATCCAAGAAGTTGACTTAGAAACACCCTTCGAGTACCTTGAGGCTTGCATACATTAATGGCAAGTTTCTTTCTTTCGGCGATAGGTTGACATCAATGGCCTTCGACTGAAAGACTTTGTATGGTGTTCGACATCAAAAAATCTATTCACATCATGTAGAATGTACTACAATACCTTGAGGATCATTATCATTATCACTGATTTCTCTCGTGTTTGTTAACAACTTACAACATTGGCTGGTAATCAGAAAATTTCCTCCCATGTTTGACTTCAGATCACATATTCACATGGTTAGAATCATACTTGATAGAACGATTCAATGAGATAGAAGACCCCAGATCTAGTTTCATCCATCCGGGCTACGATTTCAGGAGTACTAAATCATATGTACAATGGATTTACAGTGATGGTAATTCCGATCATGGTTCTATATCTGTAGACGACTATCTGTGTAAATGTAATGAAAGTTTATATGTTGAGCATGGGTATGCATTCCCTCAGAAATTCATGAAAAATAAAAAAAATCATGATATATGTATTGCAATTGATGCATGTCACCTTCCACTTCGAAGCCTCCTCATCACATTGTAAAGAATTTCATTCGACATTAACATTTTTTCGACTTCATGCTTTAGGGGGTAGCTGTTACAAATCCATTTGGGCACATCACTCCCATCATCCAGATCAGTGTTTTAGGGCTCATCAAACTCTAATTTCAGTTGCTACATGCCCTAAACAAGTCACACTTTTGAATGCCTCCTTCCCAGATAGTTTCATGAATTGAAGACAACCTGAAATGACCTCTAAAGGGACCAGATTAGGTAGGCCCATGTAAGGGTGTGTTGTAGAGCCGTTGAGTCCATGCCAGGGTGCTCAGCAGAGCACTTAGGCCCTCTTTCACCTGTGCTGGGAGAGATTGAGCGAAATTCACATAGGGTTTGGGGAATATTCTTATCTCTTGGAGTCATCTAGAAGTTTCCCTTACTTATCAACTCCTATGAGCTCAAAAATTAATGAGGAATGAGTTAAGATGCATCCTATCCTCTCATCCCTTCCTCCATGGAACTAATTCTAAGTATGGAAGGCC
>APFE031469899.1:53035-77274 GCA_000404065.3 Pinus taeda
ATCCTATCCTCTCATCCCTTCCTCCATGGAACTAATTCTAAGTATGGAAGGCCATTCAATACCCCCATTTATGACATGACCTCCTTCATCCTCCTATAAATTTAACACTCATCTAAGTGATCAGGGATTGGACTATGTTGAATTGTAAGGAGATAATGTTGCTATGAGAATTGACTTTGAGACAAGTATTGTTATGCTACAAGTTTGTCATGCTTTTGATGTGATGTGGATGGGATCCAAGCTAGAGGAGTGACTTCGAATCAGACTTGATGGTTGTAATTCCTTCTTCTATTCAATAAAGTATTTGAACCTTTTTGCCATATGTGTATCTTGTTATATGATGCTTATATGTGTGAATGTATTTGATTCCATTTACTTGTATTCAATATATCTTTTGCTTTGATCGATTCTTTGTCTTCTATTGATGTTTATATGTACTTCTCAAGTGTGTTAAGTACGGGAAGGAGCGACAGGATTGATACAAAGGAGACAAGAGGAAAGAAGAACTACAAGTAGGTCTTCTCATCTTCTTTGTCTTATCTATTGCTTATAGGAAAAGGATAAAGTGCTTTAAACTGTTATTCTAGATATGGCTACTTATCTAGGGAATTAGTATTTATCCGTAGATACCAAATTCTCCAAAACAATTAGGTAAGGTCTTCATTGCTTTAGTGAATGTAGTATTACCAACATTTCCTTCTCATAAATAGGTTTGTGTAAATACCTTCCTTTGATTGGACCACTTTCAAAAGTAACGGGTCTTCCTTCTTGCATTAAAACAACACCAATTCCATTTCCTGAGGCATCACATTCCACAATAAAGGTTTTTGTGAAGTCTGGTATAGCTAATATCAGTGCTTGTTACATTGCCTGTTTAAGATGTTTGAAGTCCTTACTTGCTTCTCGAGTCCAAGAAAATGCATCTTCCTCAATAATGTTATTAGAGGTGATGTTATTCTCCTAGAATTCTTAACAAACTTGTGATAATACCCTATCAACCTGAGAAATCCTCAAAGATGCTTTATGGTTGTGGGGATTTTCCATTCCTTAATGGTTTTAATCTACCTTAACACCCTCATGAGATACAATATGACCCAATTATTCCACCTCCTATACTACAAAGAAACATTTGGAGGTTTTTTCATATAATTGTTTCTCCTCCAATAGTTTGGGCACCTTGTCAACATGTTGAGAATGATCCTTCCAAGACTTGATGTAGATTAGTATATCATCAAAAAATACTAACACTAACTTTCTAAGGAAGAGTTTGAAAATGGAATTCATCAAACCTTGAAATGTGGAAGGTGCATAAGTAAAGCCAAAAGGCATGACCAAAAAATCATAATGACCCTCATGAGTTCTGAATGTTGTTTTCGAAATGTCTTTAGTCTTCATTCTAATTTGATGATATCCTGAATGAAGATCCAACTTGGTGAAGTAAATTTCTCCATGTAATTCATCCAACAATTCATCAATGACAGTAATGAGAAATTTATCTTTAATAGTGATCTTGTTGAGCTCCCTATAATCTAGGCACATACACCATGATCTATCCTTATTGTGCACCAATACTACTGGAGCAGAGAAGGAACTTTGACTAGGTTTGATTATACTATTCTCTAGCATTTCTACAACCTTACATTCAATTTCTCTCTTTTGGGCATAAGGATATTCGTAAGGTTTGGTGTTTGGAGGAACACTTCCTGGAATCAAATGAATAGCACGATCATGATCAAGAATCGGTGGGAGGCCTTTGGATGTCTCAAATACCTTGGAATGATTATCCAAGATTTTTTGGAGATCTGGAGAAATATATGATTTTGATGTTTGAGCCTCTAGTGAGCACAATTATGCAATTACACTTTGTTTTTATTTCTTCATAATATTTTTCATGCCATTACAGTTGATTATCTTTCCTCATTTCCCTGTGATACCACTTAATTCAACTTCCTTTCCTTCCCAAAAATTTCAAGAAAAGTTCTTGAAAATTAAAAGCTATCATCCCCAAAGATTGTAACCATTAGACTAATAGTACAACATCAACACCACACATTCGAATGGAAAACATTAGACTATTCAATACATATTCCCCCATACATAGCTTGATATTATGGTATTTTCCAGAGCAATTTATAGTTCCTCCATTTGCAACCATCACTTGACACTTTGGTGTTGGATATAGAAAGAAATTCAATTCCTTGGTTATCTTACAGTGAATAAAATTATGGGTACTGTTATCACCCCAAGAAACTCACTGAGGTTGTATATTAGTGATGCTCAGGAACATTACAAATTCAATAAAATGTTGCATAAAATGAGGGATGAATGAAAAAAAATGCTACACGTTCAAGCCAGATAACCACTCCCACTATGACTAACCCCAGACATGGGTGAACACCCCCAAACTACAAGGCTTTTCACCACCAACTACTCACAGCTTAAGGAAAACGTGAGGATGGAGAAGATTGATCACACCAACAGATGCACAAGACCCTGCGATGGCCGACTGCGACCAGCTAAAAGGTCTGTAAATCTATTATCTAATACACAGACAAGATGACATCTCTCTAGTATTAAAACAACAGAAACCTGTAAGCAAATTCAATGAAACATGCTAAATTCTAACACAAAAATGGGATGACAACCCCTCTGATGCCAAACATTCACACCAAAATGAATTAATGCAAAACAGGCATAGCGTGGAACATAGAATAAGTGAAAAGTGAGCGAATGACAGCAAAAGAAGCTTGTATTAGTTGGAATGAATACCAAACGCTGCAGGTCTCACGGTATTTACAACTTCCAGAAGTTGAAACTTACAACATACTAACACATCAATCCTTTACATCGTGTTTTTGGCTATATATAGAGTTTATTTTACAAAAATCTCTGCTAGCCTATGCGTGGAGGTGTCTTAATGGATCACCAACCACATTTACATTTAGATATGGGCTTCCTGCTACAATCTAAACATTTTAATGAACAAAATGGCTCTGTGTGTACTCTGGTGTACTCCTTGAACAGGTGGAAGGTTGACTGGATAAACTTCCATAGCTGTCGCATAGTTGAACTGCTCGAGGGTGTCCTTTCTTGTCCTTGACCATGCCATTCCTTAATTGTGGTAGCTGGATCATAATTCGCTTCCTTGCGTGCCCAAAATTGGCCCCAAAACACTGATGAATACCCTAGAAACACTTTGAAAACGAACATGGACCGAGACAAAACATTGGCCGTCGAATGGTAAGAAGAATAGCCAAGATCTGCTCTCGGGAGGCGATGAGAAGGCGCAATTTGAATATGAGCCATTAGATTAAAGAAATGGACGATGGAGGAGAGATCGCGATATCGTATCGGTGGAAGACAAAGGTGATAGGAGCTTTAACACATGGGTGCGATTTGCGATCAGATCGCATATCACATATCGCAATCGGTAGAAGGCACATGGTGTATCGGAGGCAACAGGTTGTTGATGTGATTTGCGTTAGCAATTAGATCTCATCGCAACATCATGTTGGAAGAAGTTAAGAGAACAGATTGAGGCAGCGGGCATGGATGTGATTTGCGATCTGATCGCATCGCATAGGGAAAAACAAAGGCAGCATGGTAGAAGGGAGTTCAAGGTTTACAAAGGATTTTGAATGAAAATAGGGACAACGAGAGGTTAAGAAGGTGTGAAGAAACCGAAGGAGGAAGAGCAAAATGACTGCTGCGGGCACCTTTCTCAGCACAACCAATCATCAGTCCTAAAAATTGACCTTCAGCCGCTGAAGCTTGTAGTAGAGCTAACAGGTACTACTCGAATCAATCAACACTATTACCTTTTTCTTCTTGATATATCCTTCTACCTTGAGAGTTTGAGGAGTGGTAATTCCTTCCAATGCATTACAAGATATGGTCAGATTCATTTCTTCTTTCTTTGGGGTTGGTTCCTGGTGTATATCCTCCTCTTTTGACGTTTCTTGTTCCTTTTCTTCCTCCCCTTCACAATCTATGTGGAATAATTTCTTCTCAGCACACTTATGACCTTTAGTGTATTTTTTTATCACAACTAAAAAATCATTTTTCTCTTTTTTTCCTCCAATTTTTGCAGCTTCAACCTTGTAGGATGCAGAAGACTAGGAGCAACAACACTTCCATATTTATAATTATGAGTAGTAGACTTCCTCATTGCCATAATTTTTCTTTCAAATTTTCTTTCCACCTTGAATTCCTTCTCCAGTGAATCAGGTTCCCAAAAGTTGAACCTCATGTTGGATGTTACCCATGAAAGTCCCTATGAAAACATCAATCTTATGCTCTTCTGGAATATCAGTTACCCTGATATTAAATTTTTGGAAGTCCTCAATGTGCTTCGCCATTGAACCCTTTTGTTTGAGATTTATCAATTGGATAAATAAGGTGTTACTCTTTGTATCCTCATAATGTGCTATCATTTCCTCCATAAAAATTGACCAAGTGACAAGTGGTTTACGAGAAAAAAATCATAGATACCATAAAAACTTATTAGGTTATGAATATAAAGATGTAATGTGTACCATTTGTTTGTGTTACACATCACAAGGATCAAAATATTGCTCCTTTGTAGTATCCATGTTACTAAATCCTTTCCATCAAAATTCCTCATATCTATATTTAGAATGTTGTGGTTCTTAAACCCCTCATTGGAGTCTCTAAAATCATAATTCATATTCTTTTTGTCCTCATCATGATTTTCATGGATTACCTTATCACCACTGGGAAGTATTTCTTGCAACAACTTTGTCAACCCTTCCAACTTGACATTAATTGCATCCATGTCTACTTTAAAAACCTCCATGTTGCCTTTTATTTTTTCTTCTAAACCATCCATCTTAGATTCCAATTCATTTTTGGTTACTCTTTGCGAGAGTGAGATTTGTTGCACTTGGTCTTGTAATTTTGATATATCATGTTACATTTCTTCCTCTTCTTCATGCATCATAGTAGAGCTTTCTGGTTGCTTACTAGGTATATCCATTTTTTTCTTGAGGCATTTTTGAATCAAACAATGATATTTATGCTTCATTATGCCCTTTTAATGACTTCAAACTGATTTTTCAAACAAAAGTTATACAAAAATTTAAAAAACTACACACATATTTCTTGTTTTTTAGGAGCTCGATATTGAATTTGTTATATCTATGTAATTTTGGATCTCCAAGGTCTAAAATTACGTCCTATAGTATCCCTATGAGTCTTCTTTCCAACCCCATAATTCAAGATGAGATTGGATTCTTCAACAAAGAGTTATGCCCAGTCTGCCACGATGACCTGATTATAGACTCGTTCAGTAGAGCAAACTTGTATGGAGTGAAACGTGTCACCATTTTGACCTTCAGAACTGAAAATGACACAAAAAAACTAAATTTCATGTAATTTTAGTTTCGTTTTACAAATTTCAAATTTGATGCTCAGAGAGAAAGTTATGACGATTTTATCTAGGTCACTTGTTTGAGATGGACTTCTGGAGCTTGCAACAACCCTAACTTCCTCAAATAATATCTCCAAAAATATAGCGAACCAAGATCTAAAATTCATACATGAAGTTCACCAATATTTCATCTCGACGTGGTCGAAATTTTAGATTCTGAAGCCTCATAGAAACAAAGTTATAGTGAAAATTCCAATATGTCATATTTGAAGAAGCGAAACCCTAGAATCCAAAGCTCTGATACCAAATGTTATGCAACCAACTAACAAAGCCGAAGAAAAGATATATCAACGACTTAAAAACTATCCAATTCAAGGGGGAAACCTCCTTTACATTACATAAATGAACAATTTTTTGATGATCCAAATGACGATACCTCTTTGGTATATATATGAGTCTAAGGGGTCACAATATAATTAGAGCCTACTTAAAAATAATAAAGTAAGGGCACAACAATAAAAATAATGGGATTTTATGGGGACACGACAATACCAACATGGGGGATACATGGGCACAAAAATAACAATAGAAGGCTCCAATAACAATAAAAATAATGGGAATACACTAGTATTATAGGTACCTAACACAAATTCTTCAAATTCCATCTCATTCCATATAGTTGATCAAAGTCCTTAGCGGTGTTCTCCCTTTCCATATCAAGTAAGTTCGGATTTTATTTATATTTTGATTATCTAATTGATTTTTTTTAACCCATGTAAATTTGAATAAAAATGTATGAAAATTATTTGTAGGATCTAGATTCAGAATCGAGTTCAGATGCAGAAAATACTACTCCATATTATTTTCAAAAATGTCAGAAGCTCTTATTAGGAGCATCATAACACAAGTAGTTGGTAGATGAAAATGGAAAGCCTCTTCACCCTTCCAAATGGAATGTGGAATATTATAGTTGCAATCCTAGATCAACGATGATAATAATTTTTTGGTATACTGAAATTTGAACAAACCAATTGCATTGTGATGCTTACTAATACAGTTGATATTGTACTAATGACATTCAATATTTTTTGAAATTAGGATTCTAGTGATGATGAATGATCCACCTACCATATTTCGGAGCACCCCACTATAACATCAAATCGAGGGAATGTTTCATTAAGAGAAAGACTCCGAGAGGAAGCATAAAAAGAATGGTTGAATCAACCACCTATTGAATTCCCACTATGTCTAGATTCACCAATTAGGAATGTCTAGAGCAATAGTAGTTCTTCATGACAAGTTGGAAATGAAGCCAATCAAATGGAGGTTGGTATGGATGATTACTTATGGGATAAAAATGCCATGGAGGCAATGTTGTTAGATGCATTCCAAAATTATGAGCTGGGGGATGATGCTCATATCACTAATACCTTATTCAAAAGCATGAAATTTGTTTCAACCACCCCACATTTTGGACTTGGAGGCAAGTCAAATTCTACTCATCTAGGGACAATTATGTTGTTGTAAAATGTGAAAGAAATGTTTGGCACGTCGAATGCATGCTCCTCGACAATATTGAGGTAATTGACTTGCATGATCGATCAAGTTCCTTATATTTTGTCACACAACCAAATTTAAAAATGGTCGATTTTATGAATGTTAAATATTGACATTGTACAATTATATTCCCCACTAACTATGGGATATTCAAAGATAAGGTTCTTTCGAGTGATAATTTCTTGTGAGGTAGCTGCAAAGAGGCAAAGAAGTTGTCGAAAATGTTTTGTTTTGAGTACATATTATATCATGCATATCAGAATTATTGTATTCTATATATAGGAGAATATGCAAACAAAGATATATGTCAAAAATGTGGGCATGGAAGGTACCGTAATTAAAAAAACAGGTAAATCACATGATCCTCCTCATAATATATTGAGGAACATGCCTATAATGCCAAGGATTCAAAGACACTTTCGTTGCAAATAATTAGCTATGCTTCAGGGATGGTATGGCTCACATAGAATTGATTCATGAGTTATCTGAATACCAACAAATTCAATAGCCATGAAGCATTTAGAGGATAAATGGCCTAAAAAAATTAAGGATGAAGTGCCAAGTCTACGACTCAACATATCCATGGATAGCGTCAACCCATATTCCCTCCAAAACACCAACTATTATGTTTGGCCTATAGTAGTGATCAATAACAATACCCCCCTAAGGTTTTCCATAAATAATGAACATATTATGTAGCCTCTCATAGTCCCTAGTAGAAGAGAAGTGAAGAATATGGATGTGTACTTACAACCATTGATAGATGAATTTAAGGAATTATGGGAAGGGATACATATGTATGATGTATCAAGACCCATCACAACAGAGATGAGTTTTATATTGTATGGCATATGTTCTTACACCACACTTGATAATCTAGGTTTAGGAGTTTTCTTTGGTAAATTACATTCTTATTAATTTGTTTAGTAACATATTGTTTCACATATTAATTTAATTCATTGCAATTGTTTCAGATCTTCATGGTCACTAATGTGTCAACCTATATACAATAATTTCATAGGTCTTGTAACAAAAGGGTAGCATGGATGTAAATGTTGTGGACCTTCTCTGAAGGCTAAGTGGTTCGACCACCTACGAAATCCAGTTTATGACTACTGGAGGGTATTCCTCCTAGAAGAACACCCTTACAGAAGAGAAACATCCATTTTAAATGGTAAACCAAATAAAATCCAAAGGCCTGCAATAATTACACCAGCTAAATGGCTTAGAGCATATGAGATAGAGAAGGAGAAGGAATTTGCAGAAATGTTAGATTCAAATGGGGAGCCTATGTTCAACGATCTAGATTTCTTTGACACCTATGTTGAGAAATTACCCATTGGGATGAAAAAGAAATTTGTGTTTTATGAGCTCTGATATTGGGAGCAACTTAATATTACCCACTTACTAGATCCCATGCATATATTTAAAAATATTTCATCTTCTTTATGGAGGCACATATCATCGAAATAAAGTGAAACATTGGTTGTTAGAAGAGATATTATTTCTTCAAAAGATAAAAAGAAACATTGGCCAAGACAAGAAACTAGAGGAGAGGTTGGCCCCTCTTGGTCTTTCAAAGAAGGTGATGTACTTTGGGTTTTTAATAAATATGGTATTTCTTTCTCAAAGGAAGTTATAATGAATGTGAGGGTGCCTTATTTATATGGGTCTTCATTACGACATTGCTTCAATGTGGATGCCCGTTTGTCATGGTTGAAATCACATGACTACTTGAACCTTCTAAGCGTACGTATGTCAAAAACATGATTTTATTATTTTTTGTTTTTATGTAATGGGGTATTTTATAAAAAAAATTGTTGTATAATGTATTATTTATTTTGCAGTGTCATTACCCTCTTCTCATGTGTGGGTGTGTGAACCATGACTTCCGCTAAGACCTATGACGTGCCATATCTAAATTATATGCATTTGTACGTTGGATCACATCAAAGGAGAATCATATGGCTAGCATTCCACGGTGGCATCAAGATATAGCTGAGATTTTTTGTATGTTTGAAAAGGAATTTCCGAAGAGTTTCATGGACTTGCAGGTTAATCTTCTAATTCACCTAGTAGATGAGGTTGGATAAGTTGGGTTCATTTCTTGTCACTGGATGTTATTCTTCGAGAGGTACATGAAGAAATTGAAAGGTTTTGTTTGACAAAGGGTAAAACCCGAGGGGTCTGTGACAGAGGGGTATATATCATATGAGTATTTCTATTATGCTAATGAGCACATCAAGTAGATTGATGTAATTTCCCTAGTTAAAAATCCATGTAATAAAGTTAATAAAGGCAAGATAATAACCAAGGTCATGGAACACATATTCCAAGCTGAATGTTGGGAAAAAACATAGTGATGGGGATCACTTGTGATTAATTAATGGCTAAGTAAATTGGAAAATGTAATGGCAACGAATTTGAAAAGGTATGCGGCATTTATTGGAATTTATTTATGAAAATAATGGAAAAGAGGAGAAAAGGGAGGTGAAAGGTCACAGGTTTCATGTTAGGAAGAAAATGAAGGAAAATAATGAAAAATTGAAGAAAATAGTGGCCTCATTAATAAAAAGGCTTCTCATGATCAATTTGTAGTTTTTTGCTAGTTCAGTTTTGGAGCCCTCATTTTCTACTCTCTCTCTCTCATACTCTTGGACACTTAAATGTTTCTTGGAGCAGTTTTGGAGGAGTGTGGCATACTTGGGATTTGGATCAAGAAGGCAAAGGAAGAGCAGAAAAGCGCAAGAGGACATCGGGATTAACAACTACAATAGGTTTTTCTTGCAGGTACCGAATTACATGTATGATTTCCTTGATAGTTTGGCATGCATGGCACATGGATGTGGTGTCTTGGTTATAATATTTCATTGGCATGGAGGTTTTCCTAGATTTATAGTGGGTTTTCCTAGCCTTTCTATTTCTTGGATAACCATGGCATTGTGGGTTTTACCTTTCTTTTTTGTTCGGTTCTCATGTTCCTTTGGCTTTGGGTTGAGTTATTAGTTCCCAGAATCATTGGTTGGACAAATTCTCTAGAAGCCCTATAACATCTTGGATTGAGTTACTAGTCCTGGAAGCCTTGGTTGGACAAAATCTCTAGAATCCCTTGGTGGGTTGAGTTAATAGTCATGGAATCCTTGGTTGGAGAAACTCTCTGGAATCCTGACAATATCTGTGGGTTGAGTTACTAGTCTTGGAAGCTATGGTTGGAACAAATTCTCTGGAACCTTGGACAACTTGGATAGAAACCAATCTATTGATGGTTAGTGGTGTTTGACTGAGAGGTGGAATCACTAGTTAAGGGTTGAGGTGGTTTGGCCTCTCGAAGCCTTGGTTTGGTTTTGTTTTATTTGTTCCATGAGATTCCTTATTAATGTTTGGAATATGGCACGGGGGTGATTGGTTGAAAGAAAGATTTGTTTCAGCCCAATCTATGGTCAAGTGGTTCGTGGAAGTCCCACACTTGGTTTCATTTCACATATGTTAATAAGAGCTTATTTCCTCTTGTATTTGATGGGAAAATGTACTTGTTATTATGTGATTTATATGGCTGTCATATCCTTGCTATTTTCGTGGTTTATATGTTGGTTATGAGAATTATTTATAGCAATGTTGATGTATGGCTCTCATCATGTTTTGCCTAGTAAATGAATGAACGAATATGTGACCTAATAATGGATAATGCAAATATTGTGATAAGGCATCAATTATTCCTAATGATTCTCAAATAAGAATTAGACCCCTATGCTCATATATGTTGTTATGATCTTCAGAATGCATATTTGTGACATGTTTTATGAAATGAATGTCATGGTTAATAGGGGTCCAGTCAGTTCATTGATTAAATTTTTGCATCCATACTCATGTTTTGATGTTATTTATAATTCTTGAACTTTTCATGGAGTTATGGGAAGTGGCTTGATTCCTAACCCTAAAAAAGTGGCACAAAATCTGGGGTTGTTGGCATTGAAGTAGCTGCGAAAGTCCACAGTCGCTGGCTTTCCCTTACGGTGGAAGAGACTAGAGGCCTATAGTCACATGCATGGCTTATTAAGGGAGTGAATAGGGTGTTATATGGTGACATGTTCAGTTTACTCAAGGGTTTATCACCTATAAGTGTAGGGTGGCTCCTAGAGGTTCTGTCGCATGTGTGGAAGGTCAGTTTGGTTTAGTTCTATTGGTTCCACTTCCTTAACTATACATAGGGAGTTGAGTCACATCATAGTATCCTATCTTCACATATTTACCCCACTAGATCGAGTAGCTTGGGTAAATGTGGGAGGAGGTGGTTACACAGTGGTATCAAAGCATGGTTCACCCCTTGGATTAGATGGGCGGTGTGTTAGTCATGCATTCATTTCTGTTGCATATATGTGTTCTCTATGCTTATGCTCTATGTACTTGTGTGTATGCATGGTGGTGGTCATGGTTGCAATGGCATTGCCATGTGGAAGTGGATGGTGTGTTGTTGGATGTAGTCGTCATGAATGTATGTTGGTTATGAATGTCAGAGCTTATATATTGTTATGCATAGATTGATATGGTTGTAGTTGTCATGCATGAGGTAATGGTATGTGGTTGGTATGATTAGGCATTGATACCTAGATAATGGTTGAAAATTATGATTAATGCATATATGATTATGTTCATACATGTATTATGATAATCTAGTTGGTCTTGTAGACAACATATCCTCCCTGAACTATATTGAGGTACGTTGGTTTGCTTATGATTTAGTTTAGCTAACATGATATACCTTGCAGGAAGAGAATATCCAAGATGACTAGAAGAATGGTAGACTACAGTTCATAAGGTTATCCCTATGGATCAGATGAGAAACATGGTGTTGGGCACTCTTCTAGCATAGAAGACACATTGAGAATTTTGAAGGAAGAAACAAGGAGTTACAAAGCAGATAATGATAGGATCATTCAGGAACAAGAGAAATAAGAAGAAGTTAATGTAGTGATACTTCATAGTTTTTCAGGCTTGTAGAGACAGGGACCACTTTAGATTAGCTATTTGTAGGAGGATAGGACTAGTGGGGCATTTGATAGTAGATCTCATGGTGGGCACATGTTGAATATATATGACACTATCATGGATGGAAGATTCTTGGATACACCTGATAGGTGAGGCAATGGATATGGGATTTACTCTAGTTCTGGTTCAGATAGGTATCACGGTCGATATTTTTTGGATGAGTTCAAGAAAGAAAATCCACCTACATTTGATGGAGAAATGAAGAAGTCATAGGATGTCGAAGCATGGCTGCTTGGTATGAACAAGTTCTTCAGGTTGCATTATTACTCAGTGAACATGAAGGACAAAATAGCTACATTTAGTCTTAAAGGAAAAACATACATTTGGTGGGAAGATGTAAAGAATATTAGAGGCATTCATGAAGAGGAGTTGACTTGGAGTGAGTTTAAGAGACTATTCAAGAAGTACCTATCAGAGAAATACTAAGATGAAGCCAAAGGAATTCTATGAGCTAGAGATGGGATCTATGATCGATGAGGAATACACTAATAGATTCTTGGAGTTATTGAGTTATGTGCCTTACCTCAAGGAGGAGACTGCCAATATTCATAGATTCATTAGTGGGTTTTCATATCATTCAAGGAAAGGATTGAGTTTAATCAGCCTATATCAATGGAGGAGGCCATTCAGAATCTAAATCATCATTATGAGAAATCAAAGCACGAATTTTAAACTAAGATGGACTGGAAAGATAATGCAAAGAACAAAGGAAAATGGGAAAATAAGTGACCAAGGCCTCAGGACATAGGTAACAAAGAGAATGCAACACTACATAAGAAGTTCAATGCATTTGATAGAGGACATGAATTCTAGTTTGGGGAGCAGAACAAGGGTGTTGGCTAGAAGCCTTTACAATATTGGACTTGTGGCAAGGATCATCATCTAAGAGATTGTCCATAGCATTGAGGTGGTAGACCGAAGATTTACGGTGCATAGGAATCACATACAGTGGAAGATGTTGGACAGTGTCCCTCGGATTTATGCAACACTGGATAGCAAGAAGGAAGATTACTATGCATATATTATTGAGATGGATGGTAATTTTTGTAATCAAGTTGTTTCTATTTTGATTGAACTTGGATATAATTATAATTATGTTAACCCTGACTTGGTGTATAAGTGTGGTTTCACTAAAGAAGTGCATGTAGAATCTAGGTTAGTGCAGTTGGCTACAGGTACAAAGAAGAGATTTCATCATTGGATAAGAGCTTGCACATTTGAATTGAATGCTATGCCTACCTTAGCACATTTAAATGTATTGTCATTGGATCATATAGTATGCTTTTGGGTATGGACTGGTTGTGTCTTCACAGGAATAAGGTGGATTGTTATGAAAAAGCTATTGAATGCTTGGATGAAAATGGAGAACAGAGAACCTTACAGGGTAAGAAGAAGGAAACATCAATTAGGATGGTGATATATATGCAGGTAAATCATAGTCACAAGAAGGGGTGTGTGTTATTCGTAGTGCATATTTCTAGAGATTAAGGTAATTAAGTTGAGGATGCAAATGTCTTGAGTAGGTACCTGGTTTTATAGTAGTTTTAGGATATGTTTTTGGCATAGATTTTAAATTTGTTGCCTTATAGGGAAGTTAAGTTTTCTATTGAGTTAGTACCAGGGGCAACACCAACATCAAAGGCACCTTACAGGATGAGCACACCAGAGATAGTAGAGATGAAGTTGCAATTAAAGGAAATACTTGAAAAGGGATACATCGGGCCAAGTGTATCACCTTGGGGTGCACTAATGTTGTTTGTGAAGAAGAAGGATGGTACTCTTAGGCTATGCATTGATTATAGGAAGATGAAAAAGGTGGCGATTAAGAACTAGTATATGTTGCCAAGTATTGATGACTTGTTTGATCATTTGAAAGGAGCAACAATATTCTCGAAGATTAATCTGAGATCCGGATAATTTGGTACACGTCAAGTAAGAGGACATTTACAAGACAACTTTCTGGATGAAGTATGGGCATTATGAGTTTATTGTATTTCCATTTGGTTTGACTAATGCTCCAACTACTTTCATGTGCTTGATAAATAGTGTGTTGCATCCTTATTTGGACAAGTTTGTTGTTGTATTAATTGATGACATATTGGTATATTCTAAGAATGAAGAAGAGCATGCCGAACACTTAGCATCAGTATTGAGATTATTGAGAGAGCATCAGTTAAATGCTAAGCTCAATAAGTGAATTTTATTTTAGATAGAGGTACATTACTTTGGAAATGTTGTTTCCAAGGAGGGTATAGCAGTGGATTCAGAAAAGATAAGGGCTATCATGGAATGGAACTCCTAGAAATGTGGATGAGGTAAGATCATTAATGGGACTAGCATGTTACTATAGGAGGTTCATCAGGAATTTCTCTTAGATTTCATATCCTATCACATCATTATAGAGGAAAAGTAGGAAGTTTGAATGTAGAAAATAATGTGTAGCAAGTTTTGAACAATTGAAGCAGTTGTTGATGAATGCTCCAGTGTTAAAGATTTTAGATCCAGATAAAGAGTTTGTAGCGTGCATGGATTTTTGCAAGAGGGGGTTTATTGGAGTCCTTATGAAAGAAGGATAGGTGGTATGCTATGAATCAAGGAAATTGAATGAGCATGAGAAGAATTATCCGACACATGATCTTGAGTTGGCAACGATCATTCATGCATTGAAGATGTGGAGGCATTATATTCTTGGTAGGAGGTTTTTATTTATGAGTGATCACAGTGGGTTGAGGTACCTATTTTACCAATCGAATGATGATGCAACTAATATGATAAGGTATCAAATATTCTTAGTGATTCTCAGATAAATATGAGACCCCTATGCTCAGATATGTTGTTATGACCTATAGATTGCATATTTGTGACATGTTTGACGAAATTCCTGTCATGTCTAGTAGGGGTACAATCAAGTGTTTGTTCAAATATTTACATTTGTATCAATGCCTCAATGTTATTTTTCATTCTTAAAGGTTTCATGGAGTTTTGGGAAGTGGCCTGAGTCCTGGCCTTGAAAAGGAGCCATAGAATCCAGGGTTGAAAGCTCAGAAATAGCTGAAAAGGACCCCAGTTGCTTGCATGCCCATGTTGTGAGAGTGATTGGAGGGCCCCAGTTGCATGCATGCCCATTTCATGGGAGTGACTGAGGCTCTAGAGCAGTGAAGTGTCAAGTTGTCTTAGGGGTTAATCACTTAGAAGGGTTGGTTGTCTCCTATAGTTTTCGTGACATGTGCAAAAGGTCAAATTGATTGTGTTTGGTTGGTTCCACTTCCTTAATTGTACATGGGAGTTGAATCAGATTGTAGTAGCTGCTCGTCACATGTTTACCCCAATAGATTGGTTAACTTGAATAAATGTGGGAGGATGGTGTTACAGAATCAAATTCCTTTTTGTATGGAGTTCATTAACATAACACTCATTCACTATCAATCCAAAGCCCCATGGCAAACAAAGGATCACGTTTTTTTTAAAGAAACGGTTAAGGGTTTTGCATTAATAATACTAGATTATGAGCTAGAAGCCTTATAATATCTTTTTGTTATGTGATAATGTAAATATTCACTAGACCATACAAAATTAGTGCCATCTCTAGGATTTCATTTCTTCCCTATTCTAAATATATATTTTCTTTATGAATATACAAAAGATCCAAGAACCAGAAGGTATTTACAATACAACATATATCAACAAAATATTTTAACTAAAACCAATAAACCCGTCCTTAGCTTCCCCAATCAATAACATCCAAAACTAGGCTTGTCATTCCTCTGTGAGTGAAGAGGCTTTTTCTTATCAGGAACCACACTAGGAGAAACACCTCCAAGAGAAAGTTGAGCACTTCTAACCATACAATTCCCTAGATTTGTAACTCGAGTGCTGAGTGCAATAACTTCCTCATGGAATTCATTCAAAGAAATTTCTAGACTACTCAAAAGTTAGAGGAACTTAGCTTATAATAATAATTGTGAAGACTAGCATTGTCTCTCATCCATGTCATCCTGTTGTTTCCTAGAAACTTTGAAAACACCTCAACCAAATCAAAAAATTTAAGAAACAAAGAACCAACATCAAGGCTTTCTGGAAGACAATGAGGTTGTTCCATTTAAGGAAAGGACCACTCAACCCGACTT
Organism: Pinus taeda; assembly: GCA_000404065.3. Taxonomy (NCBI): domain Eukaryota; kingdom Viridiplantae; phylum Streptophyta; class Pinopsida; order Pinales; family Pinaceae; genus Pinus; species Pinus taeda. Next base: position 69,155 of record APFE031469899.1, read on the forward strand.
GCAAAAGAACTAACAAGATTAACCCACACCCCAAGACTAGAAAGGTAAGGCTTCCAAAGAATTTTATGGAGTTCCACATAATCTATTATATAATTGAGACTGAAACACTACCATAAGCCATATTGAGGAAAATTTTCATATCCAACCCAAACTCCTCTGGAGGATGATGAATAGATTGATGATTGAAAGTGTAGGGTGATGAAATTAACTCCAACCCACTTCTCAGAGAAAGAAACTCCATATCCATATTGAATTCCATTCGCTCCCACCAAATAAGAATTAAATTCTTATGCCTCATTTTGCAGATGAGAAGAAATATTTCGAGACACATAATAAGGTGGAGGGGACACCTAGAGGAAAATTTTAAATACCGACGTCAGAAATTAATAAATATCTAGATCCCAATACCACTTATCCTTTTATCAAGAGCCATAGACCATTTATAGTAGGAGGAAAATGTCTCATCTTCGCTTTCAACAAATTTCCATATGTGTCAAAATTTGAATGAAAGTGAATACGCCTTGGGAGTCTCATCATGACTATGGTATATAGATGATTTTAAATTTTCGTTGATCCAAATATAATATTCCTTGGCCCAAACAAAGCCTTTTTTCCCAAAATGTTTGCCACTGAATTCAAATGTCAGCAAACATGGAAAAAATTCCATATGTTTGAATTGAGAGGCAAGTAAGAGAATCCTTTGGAGAATAAGAGGGAAAACAAAACTCGACTCCATCATAGCCTAGACCACCTAAAGAATTATAATAATTGAATCAATAAAGACTAGAATAATGTTAAAATTTATTTCCAAATAAGTTTCTAGACCCTTCCATAGAGCAAGAAACTCCATTTCATGGGAGTGACTGAGGCTCTAGAGCAGTGAAGTGTCAAGTTGTCTCAGGGGTTAATCACTTAGAAGGGTTTGGTTGTATCTTGTAGCTTTTGTGACATGTGAAAAAGGTTAGATTGATTGTGTTGGGTTGGTTCCATTTCCTTAACTGTACATGGGGAGTTGAATCAGATTGTAGAGCCGCTCATCACATGTTTACCCTAACAGACTGGTTAACTTGAGTAAATGTGGGAGGAGGGTGTTATAGAATCAGAGAAATTTTTGTATGGAGTTCCTTAACATAACACCCATTCACTATCAATCCAAAGCCTCATGGTAAATAAAGGAACATGATTTTTTTTTTTTAAGAAACAGTTAAGGGTTTTGCATTAGTAATACTAGATTATGAGCTCGAAGCCTTATAATATTTTTTTTCTCTGACAATGTAAATATTCACCAGACCATACAAAATTAGTGTCATCTCTAGGATTTCATTTCTTCCCTATTCTAAATACATATATTTTTTATGAATATACAGAAGATCCCAAGTATCAAAAGGTATTTACATTACAACATATATCAACAAAATATTTTAACTAAAACCAATAAACCCGTCCTTAGTTTCCCCTATCAACATCGTCCAAAACTAGGCTTGTCATTCCTCTGTGAGTGAAGAGGCTTCTTCCTATCAGGAACCACACTAGGAGAAACACGTCCAAGAGAAAGTTGAGCATTGCTAACCATACAATTCCCTAGAGTTGTAACCCGAGTGCTAAGTGCAATAACTTCCTCATGGAATTCATTCAAAGAAATTTCCAGACTACTCAGAAGTTAGAGGAACTTATCTTCTAATAATAGATGTGAAGACTAGCATTGTCTCTCATCCATGTCATTCTGTTGTTTCCTAGAAACTTCAACAACACCTCAATGAGACCCAAAAATTTAAGAAACAAAGAACCAACATCAAGGCTTTCTGGAAGACAATGAGATTGTTCCATTTCAGGTAAGGACCACTTAACCTGACTTGCAAAAGAACTAACAAGCTTAACCCACACCCCAAGACCAACAAGGCAAGGCTTCCAAAGAATTTTCTAGAGTTCAACATAGTCTATTATATAATTGAGATTGAAACACTGCCATGAGCCATACTGAGGAAACTTTTCATATCCAAACCAAAATCCTCTCGAGGATGATGAATAGACTGATGATTGAAAGTTTAGGGTGATGAAATTAACTCCAACCCACTTCTCAGAGAAAGAAACTCCATAGCCATATTGAATTCCAGTCGCTTCGACAAAATAAGTATTAAATTCTTATGCTTCATTTTGCAGATGAGAGGAAATATTTCGAGACACATAATAAGGTGCATGGGACACCTAGAAGAAAATTTTGAAGACTAATGTCAGAAATTAATAAATATCTAGATCCCTATACCGCTTATCCTTTTAACAAGAGTCATAGACCATTTAGAGTGGGACGAAGATGTCCCATCCCCATTTCGAGACAAATTTCCATAAGTATCAACATTTGAATGAAAGTGAATATGCCTTGGGACTCTCGTCATGACTATGGTATATAAATGATTTTGAAATTTCTTTGATCCAAATATAATCTTCCTTGGCCCAACACAGAGCCTTTATTTTGCAAAATGTTTGCCATTGACTTCAAATGTCTTCAAACATGGAAAAAATTCCATATGGTTGAATTGAGAGGTAAGTAAGAGAATCCTTTGGAGAATAAGAGGGAAACAAAGCTTGACTCCATCATAGCAATGACCACCTAACAAATTATAATCATTGAATCAATGAAGACTAGAATAAAGTAAAAATTAATTTTGAAAGAAGTTTCTAGACCCTACCATAGAGAAAGAAACTCCACTTGGTTGTTTGTCGCATGACCAAGACCCCATGCAAATTGTGCCACAATTTTTTCATTGGGGTTGAATAATGCCCCTCTTACTCTTGCCTCCACCATAAAGGAACACGATTATTAAAATAACAAATATGACACATTGTGTAGGATAGTTGAATTCCATAATGATTAGTTACGCTACACTAGAAGCATCAACATTCTCCACCATGGAAACCATTCAAATTTTACTCGAAAATCTTTTTATTATCTTTAAAAAAAATTAAACATAAAAGTTTAATTACATACCTTAACTAATATATTTCCTTTATTATGAGGTATATAATGTCATTTCCCATTCCTTTTAGCCTTAGAATTTGATGTTTTGTTACGAGGTAACCCTTTCATACTTTGAGTTTGTTGGTGAAGCTTCTCTTGGATCTACATGAATAAACTCAGCATGGTTTCAATTGTTTTCTGGTTTTTATAATAGACAAATAACTTAAATTGTGCATTTTATTCACATAACTTAAGAGGCATGTTTTTTCATTTGGGCTTATCTTAGTTGGTTGGGAGAAATAATTGTTGTCCTCCCCACCTAGGTTCAATTCTTGCAAGCCACATGTTGAGGTTTATTGTAATGGATTTGAGCTCTATTGTTGAGTTTGATTAGTACCTAGAGGACCAAAACATGCATGTTCTTCATATGGAATATAAATATATTTCTCATAAAGAGGGGAGGGAAGAAAAACATATGAGACTTGTTTCGGTTTTTGAAGTCCATTACTCACATTATCAATGTTTCCATTTTATGGTGTTTTAGACATGATAATGCTCAATTCAACCAACTCTCATGATGCAAGACAACTATAAGTAATCAAAATTTGTTTTAGTATTTTTGTATATTGAAATATCTATTAATCGATCAAGTAATGAGTAATTATATTGAAACGAGTGCAAACATTATCATGTTAGCATTGTACTATCTATAGTGTATTTTGAATATATAGTGGCACAAAATGTTGGTGTATGTTTGAATCTATAGTAGTACAAAGGGTTAGCCCTTGCATACATTTAGCTATTTATGGATTTTTACCACACTTACACTAGTATGACCACTTTGTTTTAAAGGCCAAACTTATTGGTACATAAGGTTTCCACGATATATTGTATTGTTTCCGATGTTACAAATCTCGGGGAAAGCCCTTGGATAATTTCCCTCATTTTGAAGATGATACATAGGGAAAACCCTAGATTATTAAGGCCACAAGGCTAGTCGAGAACAATGATGAAAGCCATTATATAAATATACTATATATGAGCTCAACATGTCACTTGTGGGAATCGAACCTAGGTGGGGAGGATGATAGGCATTCCTCAAGCCACCTGAGATAAATCCAATTGTATGTTAATGCATTAACTTTCTGCTTGGAAATTTATTTGAAATTTTTGAAAAGGGATGGAAGATGCTTTCATACTTATCTTCATTTTGGAGATTTAGTTTAAACCACAATTTGTTGTGACTATTTCTCTTTATCATATTAACTTTTTCGTTTCTTTTTCTATCAAGATAACTAGAAAGTTGGATAAAGATCTCACTTTCTAACACTTAGTTTCATAAAGTGTATATGGACAAGGAAGTAGTTCTATTGTAAAACTTCCCTCTTTTTTTTTTATGTATGTAGAGGATCCAAAATTGGATAGGATGAGAAAAGATCCCACTCCCACCTATATTTTATTTTATAATCCTAATAAATACATATGTGATATGAGATAGTGCAATTTCAAAATTGGTAGCATGATTAGTGAAGGAAACTTGTGAACATGAGAAATCGCGATTCGCTAAAGCCAAAGAAACTTAACAAGTTCCATTTATTGCAATACTATGTTATACATTATGTTGGAAAGAAATCTAATACATCCACTTCTACTTAGAGGGTTCTAAATCATTCTCCTTCTACATGGATTTATTGTCTTAATATACTCTTTACTTGAACATTCTTTGTTATCTTCCATTCATTAATTGAGTTATGCACTTTTCTTTCATATTTTTAGTTCATGTTTTTATTATTCCTTGATTAAGTTTTGGGCATATTATGCATATAAAAATTCATTAATGAGGTTAATATTGTGTCAATAACATACATTAGGGGAGGCTTTATGAGGGTTTTGAGTACAAATCACTATCACTAATAAAGTGAAGAGATGGATATATATGTTATCTATAGAGATCAATTTTAAGCCATAATTATATACTTCAAATGATACTATAAGAAAATGAAAAAAAGGAGATAATTGATTCAAAGGCATAACTGTAGCCTTGTCTTGAGAAGCATATTGTGTTATCAAATAGGCTATTATATTTGTTCGCCTTTCTATAATGTAAAAACAAATAGAATATGTATCATAAAGAGAATTAAAAACAGGTCTGTCTGATTTTTTACTTAATTGTTGGTTATGGGCTAGTGCTTTCAAATATAACAGAAGACAGACATAACTAAAATGATAAAATTGAAAAGTACATACATGAAAAACACAATTGGGTTTTGGAAAATGTGAGTGAAATACATTTATAATTTTCTTGGGTAAAATCATTTAAAATGTAAAAACCTCCCAACAGATTATGTATAAATCATGAAGGTGCAAGTTCAAAGGATATTTTTCTTGAATGAATATCACTAATTAGATGAAGATGTTAACTTTCAAAGAGAAACATTACTCAAATGCAATGTAACACTACTCATAGTGCACTAATTCCTGGAATTGAATATTGAACAACAATTAAATTTTATATTTATAACTATTTCTCTTTATACTCAACATTTATTTACACCCTTTAGACCAATAAATAAGTTAAAACGTGGTGAAAATAAAGTAAATTTAGCTCTTAGAGTAATTTTTATAAAACATTAAAACATTAAAAGTATAAGCTCCTAAGTGAGTGATTATGAATGATAACTCTATTAACTTTTTCAATTTAACTATTTTCAAAAATTTTATTTTAGTGTAGATAATATCTATATATATATATTCTAATCAACACCCATAGAAACCTAATCACTCTTATTCACACCGTAGAAACTGAATAACGCAGGTAAAAAAACTACAGCAATATAAAAAATTATAAAATAATATCACTGACTTAAAAGATGGTTTAATGAATGGTAATTAGAAAATGGTTTAATGAATGGTAAAAGATGGTTTAATGAGTAATAATTAAAAGATGGTTTAATGAGTAATAATTAAAAGATTGGTTAAAGGTGAATTTGAACACAACGGTCCAAAAAAGCAATCATAAAACCCATGAACGCCTTAGTTATTATACACTCGCCCGGGCGTGAGGAATGAAGAATGTGAGGGATCGGTGGTTATATACTTTGCCCCTAGTGAATGAAGAATGAGAGGGATCGGTGGAATGAGAGGAGGAAATTCACCAACGAAGAGGAGGTGATCGAAGTTTTTGCAGTCCGAAAACAGCAGCAAGGCGATCTGAGTGGATTATTCATGGAGAGGGTAGTTTTCCGTTCCTTTAATTTGCTTTAATTTGTTTTTGTCTATTTCTCTGTTTATTGCACTGGTTAACCAGGGAAACCAAGTAACCTGACAATTTTTTTCATGTTCAATCTACAGGTCTTTGATGTAAAGTTGTCTGTCTTATGGAGCGCTCCATAATGTTCTGTGTAGTGTTGTATGCATCCATGCCCTGTCCTGTGTAGTGTTGTGGTATGGTTGTTTTCTGTGTTTGTTAAGTGAGAGAGAAAGTCCAAGCTGAGGAGAGTATGCAGGGGTGGTTGAAGGGCCAACTTGATCAATGCATTCAGAGTGAGTTGGTACGAGGCAATATTTTCTTGAATTACTTTTAAATTCATTCTCCGCCCTTTGTTTCTGTTTTTTTGATGAGTTGGAATTTTATATACAGGAGGAGCTGGAGTGACGAGTTTGCAGCTCTTTTTTAACCGCCTGTTTCCAGAGTTTCAATAACAAATGAAAGATTCTTAAGAAGCAAGGTTAGTAGTAATTGCGAATGGCCTTGTTCTCCTGTGTTTCTTGGTGCAGTTATATCTCGATGATATATTTACGGAACATGTCAATTGCAGAAGAGTTATGTCAATTGAGCTAGTTTTAGTTATGTGTCGATCTGTGTTCACATAGAGGATGTTCACATGTGAGATATTCCATGTAAGGAGTAAGGTTTCCCATAAATATTTTCAAGTATTGACAACATTGGTTTCTCATTTCATGGCTGCGCTGCTTGTTAGAGCATTGGTCTCTCCAAACGCCCAATTGAACTCCTCCTTTTCTCATTTCATGGCTGTGCTGTTTGTTACAGCAATGGTCTCTCCAAACCCCAATTGAGCTCCAAGCGCCCAATTGAGCTCCTCCTTTTCTCATTTCATGTCTACGTTGTTTGTTACAACATTGGTCTCTCCAGACCCCCAATTACGCTCCAAACGCCCAATTGAACTCCTCATTGAATTAAGCTCCAATTAAGCTCCAAACGCCCAATTGAACTCCTCCTTGAACTCCTCCTTTTCACATTTCATGCATGCGCATCCATTTTCTTTAGATGTGTTGAACACATTACGTTCTATTACTATGCTAGATCTCACCTAGAGAGAGGTACCGCCAAAAACCTTACACAGCAAAACCCTACAGAGCCAGATCAACACATTCGTGAGAAAGACCCAGCCCTTTCTGTTGATTGTGCAATTCAGAAGCGAGAGCACGAATAAACCCCAGAAATGCCCTCCGTAAGGCTGCATAACCTACATAGCCTACTAGGCTACTTGCAGATCCAATTCTAGACCCATAGCTACATAGCCTACTTGCAGATTTCTGTTTAATAGAAAAATTCAATGAATCTTTTTGATTTGTTAAGAAAGCAAGCACGGTGAAATTACTTTTGATGGCGTTTTCTTATTCCGTTTTGAATATCACAAAAAACGAATTATGTGGATGGTTGTGATTGTTTGGGGATGCGTGCTGGAGTTTGAGGAGATGCCATCTTTTAGTGGATAGATATTCTTGGATAGGGCTTTGAGGATTACTAATTTGCTGGTGAAATACAGCTTTTCCTAAAGGTGCAACGCCTGGTAATGATAATATAAATACTATTAATGTGTCTACTTAACGCTTATTCTAATTAAATGGCCTCTGTATAGCACGCCGAATCGGATATTATCGATAAATTGTTGTTGTTAGGAGTTTTTATTTATTAGTGGTTCTGAAGAATAGTCCAAGTATTCAGGGATAAGTAATTGTTTATGAATTTTTTTAATAATTAAAAGTGATTATTAATTAAAATTGTTTTATTAAAATATTATTTAATTTAATTAGATTTACAGTAAGAAGGCACATAGGAAACCTAAAATACCCAAGACAGTAGTAGCAAGCCACATAATTAGAATTATACTCGAAGCCAACGCTTGGGTAATGCAGAGGG
>APFE031469900.1:0-13462 GCA_000404065.3 Pinus taeda
GAACCAGAAGCTTGACTATGAAAGTGTCCTCTTCAGATGTCGATCGTGCTTTGAGACGGGGCATCTAGCCAAAAATTGCCCAAAAGCCTCTGAGAAAAATTTTGCTAGAAAAAACCACCACAGATCTACATGGTGGGAAGGAGCACAAAAAGAACACTACACTGTCATCAAAGAAGAATATTCTAGAGAAAACTCTGAGTCACAAGAAATCAAGGAAGAAGGAAACAACTCTCAAAGCAAGCAAGGAGAAAGCCCGCCCCAACAAATCAACATTTATGAGGACTTGAATACCGCAGAAAATAAATTTTCATTTAACAGCAAAGCAGATCTCCTAAACCAAACTTCTCCGACTATAGATTGCAAAGCTAAGACACCAATGTCCCAAGAACCAGAAGAGATGAAGGAGATGCAAGACAAAGGAAGTTGGAAGACCGTAGAGAAAACAAAGAAAGCTACAACACCAATCTCGCCAAGAAAGACGAGGAGCCAGACAAGTAAAAATTAAAAATTGTAGGTCCGATAGACCAATTTGGTCTCAGTGGACGTTAACCATCATCATCATCATCATCATCATCATCATCATCATCACATTTTGAATTGTAAAGTATCAGAATGTTTTTAATGTTATGCGTTGCCATTGCCAAGAGAGTCTACGTTGTTATAAGTTTTTGCTTTGGTAGTTTAATGTCCTAGATCCAATACCAATTCTATAGTAGATATCACACTCTTTCTTCCACAAAGGTTTCCTTGTGCAGCCTTATCAAAGAATCTAATAGGAGAATCATGAGGTACCACAGGAAGATAAAGTCTTCTAGCGGCTATAAGTTTTTGCTTTGGTAGTTTAATGTCCCTGATCCAATACCACCAATTGTAGCAAATCGATTTGTTAATCAGTCCCCTTCTCCATAAAGTTTCTTTGTGCTGCAGCATCAATAGGAAAATCATGATGTACCACAGGAAAATAAAGTCTTCTAGGAATTATAAGTTTTTGCTTTGGTAGTTTAATGTCCCAAATCCAATACCAATTCTATAATAAATAGATTCGTTAATCAGTCCTCTTCTCCACAAAAGTTTCTTTGTGCGGCGCCATAAAAAAATCCAATAAAAAGATCATGACGTACCACATGAAGATAAAGTCTTCTTGGAGCTTTTTTGGATTTCATGGAGATATGTTCTCTGAAGAGAGCAACGACCGGTATTTGAAGATAGAGTGAGAATACAAGTTTCTTCATTTTTGAAGATGATTCTGTTTTTAAAAAGCCAAATACCCCAAGCCATGAAGATGAAAAGAAAACCGAGATGGTTGGAAAATGATTTTGTTCCTAAAAAACCAAATGCCCCAAACCATAAAGATGGAAACAGAACCGAGATAGTTGGATTTCTTGGCCCAAAAGTAGAGAGATTCCTTAAAGGAGAACCACCTTGGAATTGTGCTAATGCCCAGAGCCTGTAAAACTGTGAACCAGATTTCCTGAGCAGTATAGCATTTTGTGAATCCACTGTTTCTTCTTGCTATCTACACAGGGTATAGCTATTTGGTCCTACAAATCCTCTTATTTGGCTATGATGTAGTATGTAACTAGAAGAGGATCTTGGCTAGTAGCAGGTGGAAAACCCACCTCAAATCTGCCATTGTTTTGTAGTCTCTCACCTATTTGGCTTCCAAAAACTGACAAAGACTTCATCGGTGATGCTAGCATATAGGCTGGACATTGTAATAAGGATTTTGTGTCGGAGAATTTGGGATATTTTCTAATGCCGACAATTTCATGGGCAGTTTAGTGAGCTGAGCTTAAGTGGAGAAAGCAACAACAGTGCTCTGTTAGGGGCAGGTTTTGCTATAAGTAATTATTTGTATTTAAAATGGGAGTTGTTTATAGAAGCGGAGGAATTGTTTGACGGTTGAAAGTGGTTGGAATCTGGGTAAAAAATTCAAAAATCTTGTAGATACAGTGTTTGAATTATGTTTTTTTTAGTGGGAATAGATTCAGCATCATCAAAAACTTTTAAAGCACCTAAAATTATAAAATTGGATAGTTTGCACCATCAAAAACCTTTAAAGTGCTTAAAATTATGAAATTAAATAGTTTTTACTTGAATTTACAAAAATCCGTGCTAGAATTTTTTAAAATATGATAAGAATCTCTAAAACTTTCCACCAAAAAAACATAATCTTTAAAGCCTTTAAAGTACAACAAAAACTAAGCAAGATTCACTTGCCAGTGTGGATCCTCTGGTTGCCAGTAAAGATCCCTCGAATGCAGCATTAGCAGAAAAGAGGCAAGCTCTCATAGTGATCCAAGTGGATCGTATAGGTCAAGGTACAGGTACAAGTGACTTCAATACAAAGGCTCAAAATCAATGTGCTCGAAAGTTTCTCAAACTAGGTTCATGTTGAAGATCTCGTCGTCATGATCACAATGGTGTGAACGGTTCGTCAAACGAAGTCCGTATGAAGAAGATAGAAGCAGTCAAAGTTGTGGGTTGATTCACCTATGTGGCAAGCTTAAGGAGGGCGCAATTTGGAAAGAATCCGGCACCAGAATCCGGCTAGTTTTCCAGGCGAAATTGTGGGTCTGTTAATTTGTCTAATATCCCTAAGGTTCTAAAAAAGCACTAAGTTGAACCGTATTTTTTTTTAAATAAAACAAAAAAAAATATAACAAAAAATATATTAAAAAAATGGGGTGGGTGGCCATGACCCCGCCGCCCCCAGAACCATCACCTCAAGTCAATTTAATTTGGCATGGGCGACCATGACTCTGCTACCCACGGAGCCCACGCAACAACATTACATTATATATGGTGGGTGGTGCGGGCTGTCAACCCCACCATCCCTCCTCCTCACCATTAATACTAAAGGATTAGCGGAAATGGGGCGCGGGCCACCCAGGGACAGCGGACTTGCCGCCCATATTAAGCCATTAAAATGATATGTATGTTAATTTGGGAGGGGCAGGATTTGATCCACCGACCCCTCCTCAACCAAATTCCAAGTTTGCCATTCCGCCCAACGATCCTCCTTTGGACTATCTACCCACCAAAAGGTATTTCAACCCCTTTTCACAGTGCGCCGGGGAGGAGGCCAGGAGTGGGCACGCATTTTTGTGTAGGTGGAACCATGAGCAGTGCATAGAGGGGGCTAGAACCATGATCTGAGCAATTTCTCCAGGGGGTAGATTTTCACTTTGTCAGTTTTCAACAAATGTTATATGGTTTCAACATTTCTCAATGCCGCGAACTCAACGGTGTTGTTCGTTTCTCCATTAGAGATCCAATTTTCAAGCTTCTTCAATTTTGGAGGTATAAGGTCGCCATTTTGACTTTTGATGTACTTTCATTATTTTTCCACCTAATGAAAACATGGCCTCCCCACTAATTCGAGCAAGGCCCGGAGACATAGTTCCCCTTGGACGAACTTCGATATCAATCATGTGTCTTCTATGCGTGACTTGCTATTCTTCTCTTCCTCTTCCTTATGCACTTGTAATTTCACGATTAAATGCAAGCTAAATATGTAATTCTTTAAGACATCACAAGGAAAAGATTTTTTGGGATCAAGTGGTATTAGAGTGGTCTTTGTAGATATGAATTGCATGTTTGTATGCTAACAAGAAACATGCTCTGAAGAGGGGAAGGAAAACTAAAGCCTTTCGATCTCGAAGCAAGGCGTGCACATCGAAGGAGAAACATGGCAGATGAAGAAGCTCATTATGAAGAGGAGCTCAATTTTCGCAAAACCTTCTATACAATGGCAGAAAATGTCGGTCAATTGCTTTCAAGGCTGGAGAAAGCAGAAGGGAGAAAGGCAGAAGAACAAGGTTTAGTGCATGGAAATGGTGGAGAAGAACCCCCTTCTTCTCCTTCCACGAGTGAAATTTCTTCTTCCTCTCATCACAATCATAATAGGAATTCAAGGGATGCATCTAAGAAACCTTTCTTTAAATTAGATGTCAAATTTGATCTTCCCATGTATAACAGTGAAAGTAATGCAAAACAACTTAATAACTAGATTAGGAAGATTGAGATCTACTACAGGATTCAGTAGATCACAGAGGACGAGGCAAAGATTCAGTTGGCTTCTCTTCAGTTGAGTGGCACCACTCTCGTCTGCTGGGAGAGAAAATTGTGAAGCAGTAAGAGTGTGGGTAATCTTCTTTCCTCATGGCCTAGTTTCATTTTTGCATTAAAAGAACAATTTTATCCCTTGGGTTATAAACAAAAAGCCTTGATGGATTGGCAATACTTAAGGCAAGGCAGAGGTCAGGATGTTCAAAGCTTTACTGAGGATTTTATAAAACAACCACTTAATTTGGGCATTGCACTTGACTCAACTAAGTATATTGGATAATTAAATAGTCACATTAGACATTCACTATTATTATTTGAACCTACTACCATTGACTCAGCCAATGTAAAGGCCATTCATCAGGAAAATAGGGGAACATATGGATGAGATGACCACCGAAAGAGAACCGCAACAGCAAAGAGAAGGGGATCAAAGCCCTCTTGTACACATTCTGGGAAAGAGGAGCATGGCGAAGAAAATTGCTGGAAGCTGCACCTTGAGCTGAGACTTGAAAGGAATGACAGAAAGGGGAAGCAGAAGGTTGTCACCACTGTGCATCAAAACCAAGATTTCGAGTCAGAGGAAGATGAGAAGGTCATAGCTACGGGATTTGCACGAGGTAGGCCCATTGACTTCGGGTCCAATTCCGGTGATGAAACGAAGTTTGCAACCCTTGGGATCGCAACAGGAGGACCCATAGATTTGGGGTTTGATTCCGAAAATGAATCAAGGATCTCAACAAATGTAACGAAAAGGGCACTCCCCGTAGTAGGACTCCAAGAACTTGAGGAGATTAACCACCGCATCCAAGTAGAGAATGTTGAGCTAAGGAGGCTTCTATAGGAGGCAAGGGAAGAAAAACAAAGATTGCTACGCCAATTGCAAGGCAAGGATGAGGCCTTGGAAATGCTACAGCATCACTATCCAGAAGTAAAAGCATTTCTCTGATTTCATATGATTTTCATGATGATGAATTCGTTTGCTTTTGAAAAACATACTATAGGGATTGGATCCAAACTATTGAAGAAGTTGGGGTATCAGGGAAAGGGCCTCGACATCAAATGCCCAGGCATCGTAAACCCCATTGAAGTTGAGGAATTGCCACGTCGTGCAGGACTCAGATACGCCAGAAAGGAATTGGGAGAAAGCTCCAATACAACTGGTAACCAGCCAATGACAGATGATGAAATTCCCTCCTCACAGTGCAGCAATAGTGAGGGCCCCATGAACACCCCAAGGCAGCCCCGAAAGTTTGGAGGAAAAAGAATCGTTGTAGTCATTGCAACAAAGAGGGACACCAACAAACCACATGTCCGATTCTCCATGCTCTGGAAACATTGCTAGAGGAGCCGAAAGGTGAACATGTTCAACAAATGAATCCACCCCATTCACGATGGTCCGCTTTATTAAGTTGCTTTTTTTAGAGGTAGTAGTTTGTTATGGCCACCATTGTAAAAATCATATGTTGCAAGTGATTATAAATGTGATGGTGTGTTTCCCATCACTTCAAAACACAACAATGATATTTTGGCTTTTCCTTATTAGTAGTTGAGGTATTGATTACTTTTTATGTAATCATTGGCCAAGGAGTATGTGCTATAAACTCTTGGCAAGGAAAGGTTATTGGGTCATGTGTGGTGTGCATGATTGCAAAAGATGTACCCGTTTCGCTTGCAGGTGATTGAAAGTGTGGATTGAAAAGGACACCAACAGTGTGCTAAGTGTAAAATGCTTTTGGGGTCCAAAATCTCTTTAGTGGGGAGGAATGATCCAGGTGGATCGTACATGTGAAAGTATAGGTGACTTCAGTACAAAGGCTCAAAAATCAAAGTGCTCGAAAGTTTCGCGAACTAGGTTCATGTTGAAGACATCGTCGTCCTGATCGTGGTGGTGCAAACGGTTTGTGAAACCAAGTCCGTATGAAGACGATAGAAGTAGTTAAAGTTGTGGGTTGACTCAACCATGTGGCAAGCTTAAGGAGGGCGCAATTTGGCAAGAATCCGACACTGGAATCTGACCAGTTTTCAGAGCAAAATTGTGGGTCAGTTAATTTGTCTAATATCCCTGAGGTTCTAGAAAAGCACTAAGTTGAATCGTATTTTTATTTTTAAAATAAAACAAAAAAATTATATAACAAAAAATATATTAAAAAAAGAGGCAGGTGGCCATGACCCCACCACTCCCGGAACCATAATCGCAAGTCAATTTAATTTGGGGTGGCAGCCATGACCTTGCCACCCATGGAGCCCACGCAATAACATTACATTATATATGGTGGGGGGGCGAGGGCTATCAACCCTGCCGCCACTCCACCTCATCATTAATACAAAAGGGTCAACGGAAATGGGGCGCGGGCCACCCAAGGACAACTGACCCACCGCCACCCATATTAAGTCATTAAAATGATATGTATGTTAATTCAAGAGGGGCGGGATTTGATCTCCCAACCCCTCCTCAACCAAATTCCAAGTTTTCCATTGAGCCCAACGATCCTCCTTTGGACTATCTGCCCACCAAAAGGTATTTCAACCTCTTTGCACAGTGCGTTGGGCAGGAGACCAGGAGCGGGCATGCATTTCTATGCAGGTGGAACCATGAGAAGTGCAGAGAGGGGTTTAGAACCATGATCTGAGCAATTTCTCCAGGGGGGCATATTTTCACTTTGTCAGTGTTCGACAAATTTTATATGGTTTCATCATTCCTCGACTCCACGAACTCAACGGTGTGGTCCGTTTCTCCATCAGAGATCCACAATTTTTGGGCTTCTTCAATTTTGGAGGTATAAGGTCGTCATTTTGACTTTTGATGTACTTTCATTATTTTGCCATCTAATGAAAACAGGGCCTCCCCACTAATTTGAGCAGGGCCCAGAGACGTAGTCCGTCATGGACGAACTCAAATATCAATCCTGTGTCTTCTATGCGTGACTTGATATTCTTCTCTTCCTCTTCCTTATGCACTTGTAATTTCGTGGTTAAATGCAAGCTTAATATGTAATTCTTTAAGGCATCATAAGAAAAAGATTTTTTTGGGATCACGTAGAAAGCAAATTATCTCCGAAAATGACAAGGAATCTCATTGAAAATGAAATTTCTTGGGTAGATCAGGTAGTCGAGGAAGATTTCAAGTAAAATATTGTGCAATTGTCGAAGAAGGATCTACTAGAATTGGCAAAAAATGTGGGTTGGATTCAAATTGGAAAGAAATGAAACTCCAAGAAAAACAAGAAGTCAAACTAGATCAAATGAAAAAATAAAATGTAAATGTGTTTGTATTTTAGGGGCTTTTTGGAAAATATTTAGTTGGAAAGGGATAAATTATTTGTGTCATGGGGAATCATTTGAGGGTTTGGACTGAGCCTTTGTGCTCAATCTCAAACCCTAAAAGAAGATTGAAATATGTAAAAGTTTTGGCCTTGCAATCCATATTTTTTTAATACAAATCTCTATCTATTTCGTTTAAAAAAAATAATACCAAAAATATATACATATTAAATATTTGTATTTAGCTAACATAGTGTCTTACTTATTTTACTATAATACAAAGTTTAATACTAAAATAAAATTAAGTTTAAATACTTAATTTTATAATAATAATAAATATTTTAAATTTCATTTAGTTAATAGTAAAATGATAGAAACTGCAAAATATTGGTGATGAAGTTGAATTATTCTATCTCAATGTATTTTTGTTTTTATTTATTTTTAATATTTAAAATTTAAAGTTAAATTATTTATATCCTATTTTATTAATATAATGAATACTTATTACAAATGAGTTATAAAAGTCTCAAATTTCTCTTAATATAATGGAAAAATAGAGAATTCCATGATTGTAAATTTGACATGACAATAACACAATAACTAGTGTTATTGTCATGGCTCAATCCCTCACTAGCTTACCATTTCTTTTAGTCTGGAGTTCTTGGGTCAAATGTCCAAGCAGAGGTGTTGACATTATGGGGGGCAGTTCGTTGTGTGACATGGTTGAATTTCGATTCAATTTTGATCGTTGGGACTCAAAAATTGCCATTGACTAGATAAATGGGCAATCTCTGTAGTCTATACCCTCTCTTATCCACTAGATGGAGAGTATTCAGGCCATGACAACATCCTTCTCCTCCATCTCTTTCTGTCACATTTACAGGGAACAAATTCATTGGTGGATTCCCTATCAAAGAGGGGGGTCTCTGTTCGGGATGGGCAAATGGGATAGGATTTTCTCGACAATGGTATAATCAGCAACTCGGGCTTCATCCATCTCTTAGGGCTTTCTTGGTTTCATTGTTTTTTTGCAGGCTTTCTCCTGAAGCTATCTTTTTGGGAATTTCATGGACTGATTCTAGGCTGTTCAGCCTCATATTTTCCCATCTGGTTACCTTGCTAGACAAATGGTCTATTTGCTCTATAATAGTTTTGTTTTTTTTATCGTTTTTTTTTGTTGGACACTATGGGTGTAATCAGTTGGCTATTTTGAGATATCCCGTGGGTTGTGAAGCTTACTTGGAACATGTAACAATCTTTTATCAATGAAAGATATGTTTTTTTGTTGTTGTTTTTTTAACTTGAAAAGAACTAGTGTTATTTGAAACTAAGTTGGTTATAATTCTTACTTTTAACATTTTGTCTAATCTAAATTTACTTGTAACACTATATCAACATATATGTACCTTGTCACCACTTTGAGGTATATTGTCCTCGAATAAGTATAGAGTTCTATATTGATTCTATTATTTATCTCAAACAAGTCAACGATAATAACAAGCTTCTCTCGATCATCCACAATAAATTATTACCTCCCACCTAACATCCCCTCTTTTGGTGATATATATGACTTCATCCTATAAAAGTTGTGAACAAAGATCAAATTTTAATTCAATGTGATTTCCTCTGCATCCTTGAACTCTTATCATATGTTTGACATTGTTTCATTGCAAGTGACATTCTCATCATCTGTGTGAAAAGAGAAAATAGTTTTTCCAATTGATATTTTTTAAAAAAGTATCTCAAATTTCCTTCATCATAGTTGTCAATTCATGTTATCTTTAGTATCGTCTTATTTTAAAATCTCACTTAGGATAGTGATCCTAAGTGAGATCCTCATTTTTCATTGCAAGTGAAATCTCATTTTTGTGATAAGAAAAAAACAATTTTCCCATTTATATTCTCTTTAAAAAAATAAAAATCAAAT
This sequence comes from Pinus taeda, assembly GCA_000404065.3. NCBI lineage: Eukaryota > Viridiplantae > Streptophyta > Pinopsida > Pinales > Pinaceae > Pinus > Pinus taeda. The sequence goes on from APFE031469900.1 coordinate 9,260, forward strand.
TAGCTTTATCATAATGGTCAACACATATTATCTTCATTATCATTTTATTATAGATTCTCACCTAAAATAATACTCTTCCATGGATTTTGTTGATTACATCCTTTATAATAGTAACATGTCAATAATTATATTCTACTTTTAGTATATGTATTTTTTTTTTTTTGCATTTTTGGATGATAAAATTCTTCTATGGATTTTGTTGATTACATCTTTTACTTTTAGTATATGTATTTTTATGCATTTTTGGATGAGAAAATTTTTGGATTTTGTTGATTACATCCTTTATAATAATAATATGTGAATATGTCAATAATTATATTTTACTTCTAATATATATATTTTTACATTTTGAGAAAATTAAGTCATTCTTTCTGAATCTAACTTTTTTCAATTTACAAAATTACACTTATAAATTTCTCCATCTTTCTTTTGATTAATGACAAGTATCTTGACTTATAAATTATGTTAGAGTTACAAATTCCTCATATTAAATCTTTGTTCAATACAATTTTTTTAATTCAAAACCCTAATCAATAAATTTCAAAGACTTCTCCTTCCTCATTGAATCCTTATTTTAATCAAAGCACAAATAAAAATAAAAAAAATCTTCTCAATCACACATATAAACATTGAATGATTTTCGTTAAATACATAAATTATCTCATGAAACTTAAAATATCATTTCCTTTTATATAATATTTTCGCAACAACAAAAAAATTCAAATAAATGGAAAAAAATAAATTAAGAAAAAACCAACAAAACCAAAAAAACTATGTAGAAAAATATCTGGCATCTGACATGAAATAAATATTAAGTACCATTCAAATGTAACCTTCACTAATAAATTATACTATCACATCCACATCAACCTGGAAATTTACGCCCAAAAACTAAAACAGATTCAACCATAACTAGAAAATTTACGCCCTAAAAATTAAAACTAATTCAATGTCACCAGCCAACAATTTATTGCCTCACAACTGCCCTTGTGGACTTTACAAAGACTATTGAGAGGCACCCGCGATTAGAGGAAAAGACTTTGCGCTTAAATCCAGAGTTAACGGCAATGGACAAAAAGTATTCGAACGCGGCTAACTTCACAACGATCGCCGACTAATCTTACACGTCATCTCCACGTCATCTTCTTTTTTCTCAAAACGGTTCCAGACACCGTGTGAATATATCTCATTGACGGACAACTATGATGAAGACCTCATTTTTGTGGACGACTTTTGGTGGTCCCAAAATAAACATTGTCCACGTCATATAAATTTCACAATCATATTCAGGCATTTATTTGGATTCTACTTAAAAAAAAGACGTTTGTCAATTCGATCTATTTTTTATTTTCTACTTTGGCCGGGTTGACGCGTGGCAATCGCGGTCCATTATTCTTTGGTTAGTTCCCATTTTAGGTCTTTTTTCAAAATGGACCGTGTGTGCAGGGTGGTTGTCACATGGGTAGAATCTCAATGCGACAAATTAAACCCCAAAAAAGAGTGCACGTCATGACTGTGTTAAAAAAAACTTAATTGTCAAAATAAATAGATCACTTTAACAAAAGAAAGGGGCATATACCAGCATATTTCTGAATGCGAAAAAAAAGGCATTTTTTTCATTGAAATAACTATTTTATTTTATTCATTGAAATAAAAAAGTACATCTTTCTGCTCTGGTCTGATATTTCATCTTTGAACTGCGGGCATCAAGATATTCTGGATGTAATTCAGCTGTCTGAAAGTGACATTATATGAAAAAAGCTACTGCTGATCAAAATTTTCATTTAACCATCCTTAAGTAATGTATATACTGAAAAAACTATCTTTCAGTGGAGAAAATGTTACGTCAGATCTTCAAAAAGGAATTAGAAAGACGTGTAAGCAGAGGGAAAGGGTTGGAATTTCAAAAAGACTTGCCGGTCAAATTTGATATTTTTTTACAGTTTTTAATCTGATTTTATAGTTTCAACCTAGAATTTTGACAGTTTTGTAATTTTTTTTAAACTGTCTTTGACAATTAAATCATCCCATGACAAACAATTTGCCTGTCAAATTCTAACCCGGGAAGGAATTACTAAAGCCTGCAGATCAGATAATCTTCAGATCCGATAATAAATATCCTCTTTGATTAGGAAAACTGTAGGATGAGTCTCTCCATTCACCTGCTGGAAGTTGTCAGTTAAATCTAATTGTTTAATGGACATGTGGTAGGTATTTTGGAATTGACAGCCCTCAAGTTCTTTAATTAAAATATGCTTAGGATCCAATTAAAATATGCTCAGAACCAATGAGAGTGTACTTTTTGATAACATGTCAGTATATTGGTTAAATTCTCTGTTGAAATTTGATCTCCAAAGAGTAACCTCTTATTTTTTTGATTATGTGTTTTTAAGCTGCCAAGTTTAAAACTTGTAATTGTGCTGCACCGGTTAACCAATCAATTACACATTTTGAGTTGTAAAGTATAGAATGTTTTTAATGTTATGCGTTGCCATTGCCAAGAGAGTATATGCTTTTATAAGTATTTGCTTTGGTAGTTTAATGTCCTAGATCCAATACCAATTCTATAGCAGATATCACACTCTTTCTTCCACGAAGGTTTCCTTGTGCAGCCTTATCAAAGAATCTAATAGGAGAATAATGAGGTACCACAGGAAGATAAAGTCTTCTAGCGGTTATAAGTTTTTGCTTTGGTAGTTTAATGTCCCTGATCCAATACCACCAATTCTAGCAGATCGATTTGTTAATCAGTCCCCTTCTCCATAAAGTTTCTTTGTGCTGCAGCATCAATAGGAAAATCATGATGTACCACAGGAAAATAAAGTCTTCTAGGAATTATAAGTTTTTGCTTTGCATCCAATACCAATTCTATAATAAATAGATTCGTTAATCAGTCCTCTCCTCCACAAAAGTTCCTTTGTGCAGCGCCATAAAAAAATCCAATAAAAAGATCGTGACGTACCACATGAAGATAAAGTCTTCTAGGAGCTTTTTTGGATTTCATGGAGATATGTTCTCTGAAGAGAGCAACGGTCGGTATTGACCGTATTTGAAGATAGAGTGAGAATACAAGTTTCTTCATTTTTGAAGATGATTCTGTTTTTAAAAAGCCAAATACCCCAAGCCATGAAGATGAAAAGAAAACCGAGATGGTTGGAAAATGATTTTGTTCCTAAAAAACCAAATGCACCAAAAACTGACAGAGACTGCATTTTGTAGTCTCTCACCTGTTTGGCTTCCAAAAACTGACAGAAATTTCATCGGTGATGCTAGCGTATAGGCCGGACATTGTAATAAGGATTTTGTGTCGGAGAATTTGGGATATTTTCTGATTCCGACAATTTCATCGGGCAGTTCAGTGAGCTGAGCTTAAGTGGAGAAAGCAACAACAGAGCTCTGTGAGGGGCAGGTTTTGCTATAAGTAATTATTTGTATTTAAAACGGGAGTTGTTTATAGAAGCGGAGGAATTGTTTGATGGTTGAAAGTGGTTCGAATCTGGGTAAAAAATTCAAAAATCTCGTAGATACAGTGTTTGAATAATGTTTTTTTAGTGGGAATAGATTCAGCATCATCAAAAACTTTTAAAGCACCTAAAATTATGAAATTGGATAGTTTGCACCATCAAAAACCTTTAAAGCGCCTAAAATTATGAAATTAAATAGTTTTTACTTGAATTTACAAAAACCGTGTTAGAATTTTTTAAAATATGATAAGAATTTCTAAAACTTTCCACCAAAAAAAACATAATCTTTAAAACCTTTAAAGTACAACAAAAACTAAACAAGATTCACTTGCCAATGTGGATCCTCTGGTTGCCAGTAAAGATCCCCCGAATGCAGCATTAGCAGAAAAGAGGCAAGCTCTCATAGTGATCCAGGTGGATCGTATAGGTCAAAGTACAGGTACAAGTGACTTCAATACAAAGGCTCAAAAATCAATGTGCTCGAAAGTTTCTCAAACTAGGTTCATGTTGAAGATCTCGTCGTCATGATCACAATGGTGTGAACGGTTCGTCAAACCAAGTCCGTATGAAGAAGATAGAAGCATTCAAAGTTGTGGGTTGATTCACCCATGTGGCAAGCTTAAGGAGGGCGCAATTTGGAAAGAATCCGGCTAGTTTTCCAGGCGAAATTGTGGGTCCGTTAATTTGTCTAATATCCCTAAGGTTCTAAAAAAGCACTAAGTTGAACTGTATTTTTTTT
>APFE031469901.1:0-10700 GCA_000404065.3 Pinus taeda
TGAAGATCATACTGCTGGTTTTGTTAGAAAACTATCTGAACTCAAGCGAATCTCCAAGCATTGGGCTCACCAGAAGCGTATCCGTGATGACCATACTCTGAAGGAGGCAGAGAGGATTATTGCCACATACGAGGACTCCACTGATGGTATCTTCCCCAACGTGGGAAGCAAAGAACAATATAACTCCCTTGTAGCCAAGCGATTACAGATTTTGAAGGATAGAGAAGCAAGCTGGAGATTGCGCAGTAGGGCTATATGGCTCACCGAGGGGGACGACAACACCAGATTCTACCATAAATTTGCCAATGGCCGCAAAGCCATCAACACTATATGGGAATTAAGGGATGGACAGAATCAGTTAATTTCATCTCAGCGGAATTTAGCCATATTAGCTATCGATCACTTTAAGGGCATCTATTCAGCTCCCAGAGAGGCCAATATCCTAGAGATTATGAGAGTGGCTGAAAAATTTCCTAGATTTGTTCTACAAGAAGAATCAGAGGACCTCACAAAGGAAGTGACCATGGAAGAAATCGAAGCCACCATTAAATGGTTCAAGAAAGATCAAAGCCCTGGCCCTGATGGTTGGACCATCGAATTTTACATTGCTTTCCTTGATATTCTAGGCAATGATCTTCTTCGTATTATTGAGCATTGCAGAAGAAATGGCAGAATTTCATCCGCTATTAAATCCACTTTCATTTCCCTTATTCCGAAAGCCAACCATCCGACCTCTTTCGATGACTTCTGCCCCATATCCCTCTGTAACTGCCTTTATAAAATTATTGCCAAGATAATCGCCAATCGTCTTAAGCCTATTTTATCTCGCCACATATCCCCTGAACAATTCGCATTCCTCAATCACATGCAGATACATGAGGCCATTGCTACAGCTCAAGAGCTCTTACATTCTCTTCATATCGAAAAACAAAAGGGCCTGATATTAAAGGTAGACCTTTCCAAAGCTTTCGATAGAGCCAACTAGCTCTACATCAGGCTGTTTCTGACACACCTTGGCTTTCCCTATATCTTCATTAAATGGATAATGAGCTGCATTACTGACGTATCTTACAGCTTCCTTCTCAATGGAGAGGCCACATCTTTCTTTACCTCTGCTAGAGGGCTTGGGCAAGGCAGCCCCTTATCTCCGCTCCTATTCCTTCTCATTATGGAAGGCTTGAGTTGACTCATCACATTCGCCTGGGATAGGAACCAGCTCATTGGCATCAATATCTCTGAATTTTTTTATCTAACTCACCTTTTATTTGTTGATGACATTCTCATTTTTCTTAATGGATGCATAGGTGACACCACTTCTCTTCAGAATATATTTGCACTCTTCCAACAGGCTACAGGTATGCAGATAAAGGAAAGAAAATCAACCTTCACGGCTGTCGGATGCTCCCAACAAGAATCTTCACATGCATCTCGTCAATTCCCATTCATCTCTTTATCACTAGCTGACGGCATCAAATATCTGGGGTACATACTAAAACCCCTGGGCTACCGATTAGCAGATTGGACTTGGTTAATAGCAAAGGTGGAAAGATTGTTGGTTTGGTATCACAGATATCTCTCAAGAGCTGGTCGATTGACTCTCATAAAGGCTGTTATTGAAGCCACTCCAGTATACTGGATGACCTTGGCTTGGATACCTCACGACATCCTGAACAGATTACAAAATATTTGTGCCAGATTTTTATGGAAAGGACATCACACAGGGAAGCAGTTTGCCTGGGTGAAATGGGCCACCATTGCTAGGCCTAAACGTTGGGGCGGATGGGGCATAAAGAATGTCGATCTCTTTGCCAAGGCTCTGGCAGCCAAACTCGGTTGGAATCTCCTTACCACAGACAGTCTATGGTCTCGTGTTGCTCAGAGTAAATACATTCAACCGATGCATCTCATGGATTGGTTTCGGAAACAACACGACCCTAGACGCAATATATCAAACATTTGGAAAGCTGTCCTCCAATCTCTACCTCTTTTGCGGGAAGGTATCACCTGGCGCATCAAAAATGGAAATAGTGTAAGGATTGGGGTGGATCCGTGGGTGGGGTGCGGCAATTCGCACAGGTTGTTCGATGGTCTGATAACGCACCTCCATAACAGAGGCATCACGCATATGAATCACATTGGAGACAGTGTGAACTCCACCTTTCTACAACAGGCTTGAGCAACCCATCGCATATTGGAGATTCCTGAACAGTGGAAAAATGAATGGAGGGCTTTTACTGACGCTCTCACACAGGCGCACGTCAGACTCACAGAAGGCCCCGATGACATCATTTGGGCAATCGCAAACCATGGCTTATACTCTCCCAGGTTGGGATACTTAAAACTTATGGAAGCATTCAAGCCCCCGACTGTCCTCCCCATCTGGAAAGAGCTCTGGAAGCTGGACGCAGCCCCACGCACCCGACTCTTAATGTGGAATATCCTTTTCGATAAAACCCCCACAGGAACCAATCTCATGAAGCGATCATTTCATGGTCCTTTCAGATGTCATTTGTGCTGTTTAGAAGAGGAAAGCACAGATCACCTGTTCTTAAATTGCAAAGTTACTAAAGATTTCTGGCAAAACATCTCTTCTCACTATCCATCCCTCAAAGTCTGGCAGGGGCCGAATATTTGGAGGCGTGGAGTGATTGGTGCCGTCTGCATACAGGCAAACCCATTAATATGCCTCTGCTTGTTTGCTGGGCGATATGGATCGCTCGGAACCAGGTCATTTTCCAAAACAGGGCGCCTCATTGGCCTGTCATTCTGAGCCATACCATTGCTGATTTCGAATTACTCCCTAAGGCAGAACCAAAAAATAACATTCGCACCAACAAGCATTTAAATCTGGACAAAACAAAGCCTTGGGCTTTTTTCGACGGCTTTGCCCAAGAATCAGGATGCGGTGGAGGAGCGCTGCTATATCTCAGCGATGATCATTATTATAAAATACATATCAAGCTTGGCATAGGCACCAATAATTTTGCTGAATTAAGCACAACAAAACATATCATTCATTTTGCGATACAGAAACAGTGTAGCCACCTTCAATTATATGGGGATTCACAAATTGTTTGCAACTGGCTGAACGATTCATCACATTGTTCTGCTTTCTCTCTAAGACATATCCTTGAAGAGACAAAAAGACTGATCACATCATTTGAATCCTTCAAATGCAGCCACATTTACAGGGAACAGAACACCGAGGCGGACCAGCTATCTAAAGAAGCAGTACAAAATCAACGAGATGACTGGCTGATCCAAGAGGTGATTGATGGTTCATCCTATCAGCACTATCACAGACCTTATCATGATATTCATTAGGAATGGGTCTCCAACCCACATATAATCTTGCTCCTTTTCTTGTAGTTTATTGATTTTGATATGTTATGTTAAATTATCTATGCAGCTGAATCAGCTTAATTAGTGCTCTCTGCGTAGAGCCGGAATGTAATGAGTTATTCTTTCTGCTTCTTCTAGTTCTAGGCATATACAGCCTCAGTCACTAGGACTCCATGTGTGGAGTTATGAAAATGCAGGCTCCTTCAGGAAGGTCTCTGAAACACAATATGAATGCAACAACATCTGCAAAATGTAATTTCTCCACATTAATAGAAATTACGACTTTTTCCTTAGGAAAAAAAAAAAAATTGCTCATTAGAAGAGACAAAAAATTAACAAGTTTTAAGAAAGTTACCATAACTTTCACATAGAACATCATATTCTCATCAAAACTTTGAAATTGTAGAGAAGACAAATCAAAGTATTACAAACCAAAGTTTCAAATTCAAAAAAAGCTCAAATCTAAGAAAAAAAAATTGTTTCAATATTCTCTAAATCAAGGTTTTAAAGGTATGTAACTTACAAGTGACATAAATCTTGATTAGAATATCCAATATTATTTTAGTGATTGAAATTCTCATAAAGAGGAGCACTATTATTATTTTCCAACCTACATCCAAAGAAATTTACTACACCAATTAAATCTCCAAAAGGCTTACCCTAGACTCATGAAGAAAGTGAATGCATAGAATTTAGCTTCTCCTAGTTAGAGAAGTTAATAAATGGTAGTGTGTTGAAAAGGTGGATTTACCAGGTTCTTGAGAAAAAAATTAAAAGAGATGTTATGGATGAAATGGAAAAGAAGATGAATTCCATGGAAAATCTTCTTTTTGAGAGGCTTCCTAAAAGGGAAAATGAGATCCAAGGGAATCATGAAAACAAGGAGAATTATTGTGTTGGAACTCAAGTCGCTATGGGAAATATAGTTGTAACGATATTGAATTAAAATATACAACTAATTATATCAAATAATATTATAAATAATCGACACAAAATGTTCAATTGATTTTAGCAATTACTTCTAGAAACCAGAGCAATAAGTAAGAATAAGTAAAGTATTTGTCGCTCTGGTAAGAATAAGTCGTTGTCTTACTTATTGCTTCGTTTCTAAAGTCATCTATAATCAATTTGAACATTGTGTCTCGATTTTTATATATTATTGATATAATTAGGTGGTATATTTTATTCAATAGTCGTTACAAACTATATTTCCCATAGCGACCTATATATATATATAATATTAATTATACTATCATATTCATAAATAATTTTTTAAATTATTTATTTATAAATATTTTATATTAATTTTTTTTTAATATTAATTTTTTTCCCCCCAAAAATTTTTTATTATATTGTTTTGTTTGTTTGTTTTTTTTTTTAACAGGAACGGTTATGTTGATATATTGATTCTTGGCTAGAAAGCCTTAATTCAGGTTACAATGAGGTGAACAGAGATCAGAATTCTCAGTTACTGGGCACCACATGACTTCCTTTCTAATAAGCCTACGACTTTTACTAGCTGTGATTCTTGTAGCTTTGTCTATTTTTCCTAAATTACAAATACAAACAAACTGTTGTAATAAGAGGCGATAAAACATTTTTGAACAGAGGATTAAGGGATGGAGTCCCAGCTTTCGTCTCCGTCTCTTAGAAGGACTCCAGGAGGGAGGAGAACAGCTTTGTTGGCTTCAGCGTCGGCATCTTTATTCTTGTCTCTCTTTATGTGAAGAAATTCCACATTCTGAAAGGTATTTGACAGGAGTCTGATTCTGCTCATAAGTCTTGATAATCTTAAGTCTGTGGGAGAAGAATTTTCCACCATGGCCTTAATAATGGTCCGATTGGGAGTCTCCAAAAATAGTTACTTCTTTGATGCCCAGAAAAAGGAGCAACTTGAGACCCTGGAGAAGAGCTAGAGCTTCGGCTTGGATGCTGGAGTTGAACCCCACTCCCCAAGCATATCTGGCTTCAATTCTGCCATCTACATTTTTAATAACACCCCCTGCTCCGGAGCTTTCGGGGTTTCCTTTAGCAGCACCATCGAATAATAGAGTTTTTCTTGCCTTATTTTTGCAAAGATCAGCGACCTCTGCATCATTGAGGCGGTTTTGCCAATACTTAAGGATATGAGGCGGACTGACTTTTTCAATGAATTGGAGGCCCAAAGCATCGCCCCAGACAGTGTCCTAATCGCTAAGGTCAGCTCTGTCTAGTTGATCGCCCAAGCATTCTTTCAAATGACTTTTGATTTTTGTCCAGATTATCCTGAAATCACTCTTCTTGCCATTGAAGATCCTGTGATTTCTTTCCAGCCATATGTGCCAGAAAATTATTTTAGGAATGACGAGATGTGCAGGTTCTGAGGTGATCCACCTGGGTACATGTGCTTCCATATAGAGAACAATTCTGAGCAGTGAGCAGGTGGGGCGAAGTCTATGTTTAAAGGCTTTAACACCTCTTGCCATAGATCGGCTGCAAAATTGCAGGAGAGCATCATATGGGCGGAAGTTTCTTCGTGGCCTTCACACAGCAAACAACGCGAGGGACCAATTACACCTCTTTTACGGAGCCTGTCCTCAGTCAAGATCCTGTGATGACAGAGGAGCCAGCATACGGTTTCTGAGTGAGTTGATTATAGCCTTTTGAAACTGTATAAGTACCCGAGACCGAGCCCCATCCCCTCGTGTCAGCTTTTCTGGTATTCAAAGGGGCTTTACCTTTTAAGTGAGTGAGGAGGGAGGTGTAATCGTTGGATAAATGCGATGGCACCTCCAAATTTCTCCATCGCTGCCAGCTTCTGTTCTCCCACTGCGAGAGATCCCACAACGTTTTAACACCTACTCGATCCATCCATTCTTTTAACTGAGACAACGAACTATCATCTGCAATGGGCTCACTGCTCATAATACGGTCCTCCCAAATGTTAATATGCTTTCCATTGCTAGGTATCCAATGGACGTGCTGTTTGATTAAGGCTGAGGCTTTCTTGAACAGCTTATGTATCATGGTACCAGTGGAGGAGATAGGATTGTCCAGGCAGCGTACTCTTTGCCCACGGAAGTATTTTTTCCAGAGCGCAAGCTGAGCCCAGCCTGGGTTTGGGGCAATTATCCTCCATAATAGCTTTGCGCCCAATGCTATATTTTGATTGCTGATATTCTTAAAATGCAACCCGCCTTCCAATCTGGGCAAGGAGATTGTATCCCAGCTTATTAACGGTATTCTCTTCTCATTAGCCTTGCCACCTTTCCAAAAAAAGTTTCTGATGTATTCCTCCATTTTCCTCGTGATGCCAATGGGAGCCATCATCACTGTAGCCTGGTAAATGGGAAGGCTATTCAGAACAGCCTTTATAAGCACTGACTTTCCTGCTAAATTGAGCCAGTTGAAGCCCCATGAACGGATTTTAGATTTGAATTTTTCCATTAGAGGCAGCCAATCTCTGCTGAGGGCTCTTTTTTGGAAGACCGGGAGGCCCAGATACTTGAAGGATGACCAAGTGAGAGAAGCTGCAAAATCAAAACAGTTTGATATGGCTTGGACTGATCTGATCGTTGCATTCCAGCAGTAAATATGACATTTGCCTTTGTTGAGGCTGCTTCCTAAGTCTTTGCAGTAGGCATCCAACACTTCTTTGAATCTTATAGCCAAGGGCAAGGTGGAAACACCCAGCAGGAGAGTGTCATCTACAAACAGTGCATGATTTATGCTATTAACACCTCTTGCTATGTTTAGGCCCATTATTTCTTGGTCAGTCTGCTTTTTATTCAAGAGGAAGCTGAGGACAGAGGCTTGGAGAACAAATAGCAAGGGGAATAGGGGACACCTTTGCCTCAGCCCTTTAGAAGCTTTGAAGAAGTCAGTGGCCCTCCCATTCACCAAGGGGGTGATCCATGGCTCACTGATGCATGCCTTGATCCAGCTAATGAATTTGGCCCCAAATCCAAACTTATGCAGTACATGAAACAGGAATCTGTGTCTCACCCTGTCAAAGGCGCTCTCCAAATCTAATTTGACCACCATTCCTTTCTCTTTCCGGGTCAAGCTTGAGTGAATCGCCTCTTGGACCAGGATATAATTATCCACTATCTGTCTTCCTTGGATGAAACCTCCCTGATTCTCTGGGATAATGGAAGGAAGGATAGTTTTTAGCCTGTTGGCAATCACTTTTGTTATCAATTTGCAGTCAATGTTACAAAGGTAGATGGGGCGGAACCTAGAGAAAGTATTGGAACCTTTTTCCTTAGGAATAAGGGCTAGGAAAGCAGAATTGGTGCTGCCCCCTAATTTCTTACAAGCTTGGGATTTCCGGATCATTTTGCACAAGTCTTTTTCCAGAATCTGCCAACAATTCTGCAGGAATCTGGCAGTGAATCCATCTGGGCTCGAGGCCTTGTCCGGTTCCATGGCAAAAAGAGCGATTTTAATCTCTTCGTTGGTGACTTCTGCTTCCAAGGGCTGATTCTTTCTAGCTAATATCAAAGAGGGCACCTCATTGATTAAGGAGGAAGTCTACCCCAGGGTCTCTTTCTCACTGTACAAATTTTTGAAGTGAAGGAAGGCAACCTTTTTTATGCTTTGCAGATCTCTATGAGTGATATTCTCTACCTTAATTTCCGAGATGGAGTTGAAGTTTTTCCGTGCTTGAGCTTGCTTGTGGAAGAAGGTAGAGTTTCTATCCCCTGCCTTGAGCCAAAGCCTCCGAGATTTGACCCTCCAGTACTCTTCCTCAGTCGAGCTTGCTTTGAGAAGTTTTTGCTAAAGCTCTGCCTCCTTGTCAAGGATTTCTTTTGTGATCACTTCCTTTTCCGATTTCAGGTAATGGTTCTCAAGGCATTCTTGAATCTTTTTCCTTTCCATTGCTGGGTTAGGAAGGGATTTTGCCCAGATTTTCAAGGTTGCTTTCACTCTCCTAAGCTTTTCTTCCCAAACGAAGAAGGCTGAGTTGTTAACAGGATGCTTCCAAGTGTCTTTTACTAATTGCATAAAGGACTGTTCCTTGACCCAAAGGGGACTGAATTTAAAAGGGATGGGGCCTTGATCCATGTGGGCCACCAGATCAAGTTTTATGGGTCTATGATCAGAAACACTCCAAGGGAGAATATGCATTCTAGATTCTAAACCAAGAAGAAGAAAGGAACTTTGAACAAGAAATCTGTCTAACCTTGCAGCTATGTGTCCCGGGCCGAGCCTTTTATTGGTCCAAGTGTACTTCCCTGCCGAAGGCTTGATGTCGATCATATCCCAATCTTGGAGCCGGATCCCTTACTATGCTTCCTCCACGTTTTTCGGCTAGAGATAAAGTGAGATTTAGATCTCCAACAATGATGATATTTGCTAAATCTTCAGATTCTGCCAATCCTCTGATGGAATCCCAGCAGATCTTTTTCTCTCCTGCGCTAACTGGAACATACACATTAAAGAGGCAGAGGGTCTCCACTGAGTCTACATGTTTCAGCTTAGTGTACAGCCAATGTGGGTTGGCGACCTGTTTAACCTTTGATAATTTTTTTGCATTCCAGATAGTGCCCAAGCCTCCTGAGGCCCCCCTGGCTGAGACTGCTTGTCCTTCACTTTCTTTCCATAAGTTTTTTCCGATATGGAGGAAGACCTTATCCTCCATTTTGGTCTCCTAGATTAGGAGTATGTCGGGAGAGTCAGATCTTATCAGACTTTTGACGGCTTCTTCTTTTCTTTTGCTTCCCATACCCCTACAATTCCAGGAGACGATCTTCATCACTTGCTTTTGGAGTGGGGAGCTCCTTTAGAGCTCTGGAGCTGATTTCTGGTCATCTTCAGGGTTTTAGCCAATAGTTTCTCAAGGGTAGGCTGACTTCCTTGCAATTTGTCCTTGTAAGTCTCTTGCTCCCTTTTTTTGCGGGCAGTTTTTCGGCCTCTCAGTGATCTTTTGGCCGAGGATTGCGAGCCTGCTATTTCACCTTCTTCTTCTGAGTCCTTCGAGCTTTGCACTTCCTCAGCCTCTTCTAAGGGTATCTCTTCCGTTTTGTCTGCATTGTTTTCAACTTGCTTTGGCTCCAGGGGGGGCTCTTTGTGAGGCGATCCTTCATTCTGTATATCTATACCTTGGGTGTCCTTTGTTGTTGAGCTTAGCTGGATGTATTTGTTTCTTTGTTCTTCCATGTGAGGAGTATGAAACCCAGGGCCTGTCTGAGGAGCCTTGGTATTATTGTTTCCATTTCTTGGGGCTTTGCTTTTGGATCTTTTGACCTGCGTCCATCCTTCCCCCTTGTTGTTCTCTGATTCCCTGTTTTTTGGACAGTCTCTAGCCAAATAGTCGTAGACCTGGCACTTCCTGCACTTGAACGGAAGTTGTTCATAGTCTAGTTTTTGAATATGTGACCAACTTCCAACCCTAATCTTTATTGCCTCAGGCAGACCGACCTCGAGGTCCACTTCGATGCAGATTCTAGCACAGTCAAATTGATCTTTGTTGTTGGCGCGGACAATGAATTTGCCTAGAGTATTTCCAATGTGTTTGAGGGATTCCCAGTTCCAGCAGTGCATTGGCAGATTGGGCAGATGAACCCACATAGGAACAACTGAGGGGACGTCAACTGATGGATCAAAATCGGACGTCCACTTGTTGAGATACAGTCCTTGAGGGTCCATGAAATAGGGACCATTGCGGAATATCAGCTCCTTATCTTCTTTTTCAGCAAACTAGAACAGGAAGAAACCCGTGCCCAGGAAATACGAGGAGACTCTATTTTTAATGAGCGGTGCCCAGTTCCTTGCTACCCAGCTCTCCGTGGTTTCGGGGGAGGGCCAGAGCCCGGTGAGCTACCCAACCAAGGCTCGCTCTGCTAATGAAAGGGCGACCTGGATCGGCTTCTCAGGGGGAAGCGAGATCTCAAGGATGTCATCCAGACGCTTTACAAATTTCGCAGCCTCAGTCGATTTCTTCTTTGGAAGAGAGTTCAACAGGTTGACAAAAGCCTCGACTTCAGAAGAAGGGGGCGAGGGGGACCCCGATGAGGCAGCCATAGCTCGATCTGATCGAGATTACCCAAAACCTATGGTCATAACCCCCAAATCTACTCAGGAGGAGCCTCAGGAAAAACTCTGATCCACCAATTTCGCAGAATCTCAGAGGAGGTTGGCCTTCCAAGACAGCCTCAGGGCCGAGACTGGTCGCCGGGATGATATCCACCGGGCAGACCCGTGACGGATCAGGATCAGGCCGCGCAGGGTTTGGAAATGCTGAGGAGGGTCGAGCTGGGCCAAGGAGCAGTCTAATCTTAAGCTAACAAAGAAGTTGAAACAAACCACTATTTTTTTGTTTGTTTGTTATTATTATCTTTTGTTTATTATTTATTGGTTTATTTATTTATATATTA
>APFE031469901.1:14929-62801 GCA_000404065.3 Pinus taeda
ATAGAGGGATTCTATGGGGCACAGTAATAACAATATGGGGACAATAGGAGCACAACAATATTAATAAGGGGTACAACTACAATAGTAATGGGGTAATCACTAGTATTATAGGGACCTAACATTTTATAATTTTTTTCAATTTGTAAAGTGTTGTTATGATCTCATAGAGATAAATTCTTAGTGTCAATTTAGGATAAGATATACTAAAGTTTTGAGTGGTGAAAGAAATAAAGTTATCAAGTTCTTAAAAGGTCTAGGTCTAGTAAATCTAGGGTTAATGTGTCATCCAAGTCATGGATGAAGGCAATAATTGGTTTGGTCTTTCATTATTGGGACATGTTAATGACATCTTTTCAGTCAATGACATGGTCAAATCAGATAGTACATCAGATCTTTGTTTACTAAGTTGTTGTTTCGCTTCTCCTTTGTGTTGTGCTTGAACATTAGTCATCATTGCAATTAAAGGAAGTCTTCGACCGCATGGAGGGTTATAAAGATATGTTTTAACTTTCAAAAATCCATCGAGCACATTACTCTTCCTCCTCAAATGCCTTGAATATTAATGGGAGCTCGTTGCGTTTTGGGTGCAGGGGATCTACTGCAGTTTTGCAAACCAAGGGTTTTCTCACCGCCATGACCACATCCAGGTATCAACTTTCTCTTTTCTGACATGATTTATGTTGTATGAAGTCTAATTCATCTTTAACAACTAAGGATATCACTCAGATGATCTTTTAACCCACAAAACCTTTAACTCGTCACGATTTCCTCATTGCGCCTGTGTTTTGCTAAATTTGTTGTGCTATTGTCAAAGGAATTAAAATTTGGTAGAATATCATAGTTTTGGCATTATTTTTTGTGTATGGAGGATCAAAGAAGGTATTTAAGGTGATCAACATCATCTATCAACCATTTTTCTCAGTAAAAGACTTCAAAACCTAGTCAAATCCATGCAAATGAAGTTTTGCTGTGCTCAGTCGTTGCACTTTTTTGTAGGTGATGATTCTCAAGAATGGAGGTTTGCAGTTCAAACATCTGTTTTCTAATAGGTATCTATTGTTTTAAGGGTTTTCTTCCACCTGTTATAACACATTCATAAATCCGAGAGATTACCAAAAGTATGAGAATGATGAATTTCCTACATTTTTTTTGAAGAAGTGTGTCGTTGTGTTTTTTACTATTTCATAAGTTAACTTCAAGATTGATGTTTGACCAAATGGATAAGAATATTGAAAAATAAAAAGAGGTTTTTGTCAAAAACTTGATAGGTAACAAAAACCTCCTTCATTTTATTCACAGGTGTCATATATTGGAATATTTGAATTAATCTTTACAACTTATTTTTTAGATTTCGTCATTTCATGTTTTAGGCATGATCTTTAGGCATAGATTCTGGGGAGCTAGAGAATAATTTTTTAAAATTGAGATAGGTTTCTCTTGAGAAGAAGCTCATCTAGAAAAACCTCCTTCAATTTTGTAACAACTACTATGATTCAAAATATGTTACTAATATTTGACCCTAGTTTTCCATAAATTTGATCCTTGTTTCCTAGCAGGCAGTTCCAAATCTTAATGTAACGGATTCTCTCTTTGGGGAAATGGTTGAACTTGACCCCTTTAGCTTGGCAAATCGTTTTTCCTTTATTTTTTTGTAAATTTCTATGAGAGATAGTTGGTCAGTGTGTGATAGAGAAAAGACATTGTGCATTATACAATTCCATTTGAAAATTTGAGTGAATGATGAAGGTCACAGTCTACTTGTTCAGAGATTCATGTGTCAATCATTTATGGTGATGTTTATCTCATGTTTGTGTTTTTAATCTTCTGTTAAGGCCATGCTTAAATGTTAGGTCTTCAGTGTTTAGTTAAAATAATTTATTTCATAATTCACTTTCAGGTGCTCTGTTATAAGTAACTAAACATTTCAATGTTTTTTCCTCCGCCATAATATCTAAAATTCATCCTCACCTAGATGCTTTAGATATTATCATTTCATTATTCCTCTACTCACCTCTCTACAACGAAATTTGACAAACAATAAAGGATTTCATACCTTGCCCTTGTCTAAGTATTCTTCATTTTCCCATCATAGCACTGAAAATCATTAGCTAAATTTGACTCCATGCCCAATGGATTTTCCCTCTCCGCTACCATCAAATTGTTGAAATTATTATACCTTAATCTATAGACCTAGCCTACAATCCAAAACATTTCATAAGAGAGAGCCCTTTCTAGGTTTGGAAGGTCTAGTTTCTAGCATTAAAGATTGGTTTGTTGTTACCTTTGAGTTCCTCTCCTCAGCTTGGAGGAATTATGAAGTGCTAACATAGTGGCATTGTTATTGGGGAGAGAAAGGTTCCATCTTCCTCAGGAAAGAACCATCAAGTTTCAGATATGATTACTGATGGTGAACAGTGATCATACACAAGAAGGTTGTGCATTATTCACTGGGCAACTCCATTGTCAACGACATCCAAAATTCAACGTTCAACGTTCCATGGTGACTCATTATCCAAAAAAGAATGATTTTAAAGTACAGATCCATTTTCCTAGTCAATCAAGGTGACAAAGTATGTGGAAAATATTGTTTCTATTGAAGGTTTTAAGGAATATTGGGACAATTTTGATGATGATCATATTGATGAAGCTTTTTTAAAGTTTTTATCTATTTATTTAAAATCATGCAAATGTTCTTCCATAGATAAATCTCATTTTGTTAGAGAATTTATTCTAAAACTTGAGAGAGATGTTGAGGTCTTAGAGGCTCAAATACAATCCCACAACTTCCAAGATCAAAGTCAATCTTTTGAAATCTTTTTCCAGTCAAAACAAAAGGAGGTAGTGTTTCCCTTGTTTCTCACGAGGGAGAATGTTTTGTCTTTGAACAAGAATTTGACAATTCAAAGTTGAAGTCGTGGTTTGACATAGATAATACATCTGAAAAATTCAACCTTGATGATCCAGTC
This sequence comes from Pinus taeda, assembly GCA_000404065.3. Lineage (NCBI taxonomy): Eukaryota > Viridiplantae > Streptophyta > Pinopsida > Pinales > Pinaceae > Pinus > Pinus taeda. The sequence continues at coordinate 17,896 of APFE031469901.1, forward strand.
ATTGAATACCTTGAGGACCATCAAACAAATCATGTCTTTTATGATCATGTAGCTCACTATATGAAAGGTTTTTTCAACTTGTGATTTCAATCATGTTTACAATATCAAGACCAGATGCATCATGAGTGGCCACCACCATTACACTGTCCAATTTCCATATGGTGCAAGCACAATCAAGCAATCCAATTATTTCATACACTACTTGATTGGCTTCACTAGCATTTTTGTATCACTTGATTTCAGCAGTTCTTCAGTAGGTTAGATTAGGAAATGTTGTGCAATAAGCTTGTTGGTTAAGTATTTATTTCAGATTTCAGTTTTAGTTTCCAACATGTACATTTTTATTCAGTTATATTGCAAGTCATAGTTTCCAGGTTCTAGACTTTGAGGTTTGGAACATCCCAATGGATTGGGATACTAGTTTATGGTGTTCTTTGGTACCTCACAGGGAGGATGCCATCCCCATTGGAGCCAATGTTAGAGTCCTATGTTATACTAATCAAAGTCAAGTTTGGTATTTTTATTATTTTGGTCAATTTGTAAAGTGTTTCTATGATCTCACTGAGATCAAGTCTGAGTGTCAATTTAGGACGAGTGGTGACAGAAATCAAGTTATCAAGTTCTTAAAAGGTCTATGTTTAGTAAGTCTAGGTTTAATGTGTCATCTAAGTCATGGATGAAGGCAATAATTGGTTTGGTCTTTCATTATTGGGACAAGTTAGTGATGTATTTTTAATCAGTGGCATGGTAAAATCATATAGTACATCATATCTTTGTCACTGTAAGTTGTTATTTTACATTGCGCTTGAACATCAGTCATCATTGCAATTAAAGGAAGTATTGGAGCCCGTGGAGGGCTATAAATATGTGTTTTAACTTTAAAAAATCCATCGAGCACATTACTCATCCTCCTTAGATTCCCTAAATATCAACGAGAGTTCGATGCGTTTTAGGTGCAGGGGATCCACCACACTTCTGCAAATCGAGGGTTTTCTCACCACCACGACCACATCTAGGCTTCATCTTTCTCTTTTCTAAAGTGATTTATGTTGTATGAAGTCTACTTCATCTTTAACAATGGAGGAGATCACTCAGATGAGATTTCAACCAAAAAAACCTTTAACTCATTGTGCTTTCCTTGTTGCACTTGTGTTTTGGTCAATTTGTTGCACTATTGTCAAAGGCATTAAAAATTGGTAGAATATTAGAGCTTTGGCATTATTTTTTATGTATGGAGGGTCAAATAAGGTATTTAAGGTGGTAATCATCATCTATTGACCATTTTGCTCGGTCAAAGACTTCAAAACCTTGTCAAACCCATGCAAATGAAGTTTCGTTATGCTTTTTATATCAGTGATGATTCTCAGGAATGGAGGTTTGCAATTCAAACAGATGTTTTCTAGTAGGTATCTAATGTTTTATGGGTTGTATTCTACCTATTTGACACATTTGAAAATCCAAGAGATGATCAGAAGTATAGGAATGATGAATTTGTTGCGTTTTTTCTTTTTCTTTTCTGAAGATTTGTGTTGTTGCATCTTTTATTGTTTTAAAAGTCAACTTCAAGATTAGTTTATGACCAAATGGAGAATAATATTGAAAAAAAATCATTTTTTGTCAAACACGAGCTAAATAACAAAAACCTCCTTCAGTTTCTTCACAGGTGTCATATATTGGAAGATTCGAATGAATCTTTACAACCCATTCTTTTAGATTTCGTCATTTATTGTTTTAGTCATGATCTTTGGGCGTAAATTATGAGGAGATGGAGAAGGATTTTTGAAAACTGAGAGAATTTTCTCTCAAGAAAAGGCACAGATACAAACTCCTCCTTAAGTTTTGTAACAACTATCATTATTCAAGAGATATGGTCTAACCTTTGACCCCTATTTTCCATAAATTTGATCCCTATTTCCTAGCAGACAGTTCCAAATCTTAATGTAACAAATTCTATCTTTGGAGAAATGGGTGAAATCGACCCCCTTAGATTGAGAAAGAGTTTTCCTTTATATTTTTGTAAATTTATATGAGAGAGAGTTGGTCAGTGTGTGATAGCGAAAATACATTGTGCATTGTACAATTCGATTTGAAGATTTTAGTGAATGATGCAGGTCGAAGTCTACTTGTTGAGGGATTCATGTGTCAATCATTTATGGTGATGTTTATCTCCTATTTTTCGTTTTTTATATTCTATTAAGGTCGTGCTTAAATGTTATGGCTTCAGTGTTTATTTAAAATAATATTTTCCAGAATTAACTTTCAGGTGCTCTGTTATAAGTAACTAAAGATTTCAGTGTTTTTTCCTCCACCATAATATATAAAATTCATCTTCAACTAGATGCTTTAGATATTATCATTTCATTATTCCTCTACTCACCTCTCTACAATGAAATTTGACAAAGATAGCATAAAGGATTTCCTACCTTGCCACTGTCTAAGGATTCTTTATTTTTCCATCATAGCTCTAAAAATCATTAGCTTAATTTGACTCCATGCCCAATGGATTTTCCCTCTTCCCTACCATCAAACTATTGAAATTATTCTACCTTAATCTATAGACCTAGCCTAAGGTCAAAAAATTTCATAAGAGAGAGCCCTCTCTCAGTTTGGAAGGGATAACTTTCATCCCTAAAGATAGGTTTGTGGTTACCTTTGAGTTCCTCTCCTCGTCCTAGAGAAATTACGAACTACTAATAGAATGTTTGTCATCTCCCTTTTTGTGCATTAAATATAATAGATTGTTCCAAATATGAATAATATTGGAAATAGATTCGCATGCACTCAACTCATGTGTCAATATGCGAATTTTTATTTTTTGGTCTTAAGTTTTACATAACTCTTTTCTTAATTTAAATCTTGCATATTTTATTCCCTTTTTACTTTTGTTAACTTTACTTATTGATCAGGGAAAAATCGAGATGGCGCACAAGGGAGAGAAGAAACCCACGGAGAAGAAACCCGTCGCAGAGAAGGCTCCTGCAGAGAAGCCCGCGCCCAAGGCCGAGAAGAAGCTGCCCAAAGAGGGCGGAGAGAAGAAGGCAAATTTTTCCAGTCATGGGCATGGATTCAATGGCAACACAGTCATTGGAGACGACGTGGCAGGGTTGGTTACAGTTATAGCACTTTTCAGGGGCGACCACAAGAATGCGAAGCTGGATCTCTCTGAAGCCTCTCAAGCAGCAGTTTCGCTTGCAGGGCAAATCTCATTAAAGGAAGATCTGTTGGTGAAGTCCGTGAAGCGGCAAGAGATCAGAGACCTGTGGACATTTTGGGTTTCTGGTCTTAGATCCCATTTTGTGGGCGGGAGATCTCTAGTTTTTGGCTTGATCTATGCAGGATCCGACAGCCCGGCGCCCTCTCGGCTTATCTCCCCGCTGACGTCTCTTGTATGCAAAGAATGGGACTTGCATGTTGCAGATCTGGCCCAATGCACACATGCATGGACCATTCCCTGCAGTCACAGGCCGGATCTACCCTCAGAAACAGGATTGATCTATACAGGATCTGACAGACTAGGAATCGTCTGGCTCAACCCCCTTTTGTCGTTTCACGCATGCAAAGACGAAGGTTTGCATGGGGTAGATATGCCTATGTACTCTCTTGCATGTAGATCCAGGCCGGATCTCTCCAATACGAGCAAGAGACAAGACTCCCTGGAGCTCATGCAGCGAATCGGAGGTTATATGTGCCGATCCATCAGAGGGTATGCAGATCGAGAAAGGAAATCAACAAAATGTTTCAAGAGAAGCCCAGATCTGGAAAACCCTCGTCAACCAGAACACAAGGAAACCACATATGCCACCGTTCCAGGCATAAGAGAAACTAAGCTAGATGGCAGTCATCAAGTAACAAAAACTTGTTTTCAGATTTTCATAAAAACCCCAGAGACGAAATCCTTTTTAGTTTGGGTACATGCAGAAAGTACTGTGATGCAGCTGAAGCAGAAAATCTGTGCTTTGATTGGATACCCTAGTCAGATCCAACATCTAGTAAATGGCAGATGGTCTCTCCAAGATAACAAAACCATGGAAAGCTATGGGATTAGCCCAGGAGAAACCATTGTTTTGAACCTCAGACTGAGGGGACAAGCCCCTCCTCAGGGTCAGACAAGCAGCTCAGGAGGGGAGAAGGGGAAAAAGACAGAATCTCAGCAACAACCCAAAGGCGGGATCTCATACAAAAACATCCTTCAGGGTAAAAAAGATTCAGGACCAGCTCCAGATCAAGGCAGGTATACTCCTAGGCCATACATAGTAGATCAGTTAGGGCAAACCCCAGCCCTAAATTTTGACTCTACAGGGCTCGATATTTTCGTAAATTCTTATGAAACGCAGGCCCTAATCTGTCGTTTTAACAGCTTCTGGCCGAAACCCATGGATCTATTTCATTGGATCTTCACCACCTGGACCATGGAGTGTGATATACATTTATGCTCCAAAGGTTTTTTCATTGTAAGATTCGCATCCTCGGAAGTCAGAGGAACAATCATCAGCAATGGGCCATATTTATGGGGGACATCGGGGCTATTCATGACCCCATGGTTTCCAGATTTCGATCCAAACACCATGACTGTATCCAAAATGCCGGTTTGGGTCTGCTTATACAACCTTCCCCTCCACTTTTGGAGTGAACAAGTCTTGGAAGGAATTGGGAACAACATAGGAAAATATATCAAAACAGATCTGGCGAGAATTGATGAAAGGATGTACACTTTTGCACGCATTTGTGTCGAAGTAGACCTCAGCAAAGGGCTGCCAGACAACATAAGACTGATCTATAAACAAAAAAACTGGCTGCAAGCTCTATACTATGAAAACACATCTTTCAGATGCAGGTTCTGCAGGCAGACAGGACACCTACAAAGCACATGCCCAGAAGCAAAGAAAGTAAACAGCAAAAAGAAGCAGAAAGGGAAGCAGAGGAAAGGATGGACTTTTCCCCCCCCTGACTCAGATGATGAAGATTCAGAAGCAGAAGAGGACGACTCTCAAACAGAGAATGCAGAGGTATCCAAGGAAAAGGAGACTAAGGAAGAAGCTACATCAGAAAACAAGGATACAAAGACCCGCCAAAATCAGGCAGAGAAGACAAGCGAGGAACAAAACATGGGAGGGATCAAACGACATCATAGCTCAGATACATCAGACTCAGACAAGGAAACAGGCTCACAGAAAGCAGAAACACAGTTAGTCATTGCTTCGATCGAGCCCACACAAGGAGAGTGGCAAAAGGTTGAAAAGAAAAAGGGGCGAAAAACTTGAAGCGTGAATTTTGCTCACTGCCGGACTTCAGTTTTTTGTCTTTTTCTTTCTCTCTCCTCTCTTCTCTTTTTCTTTTCTTTCTTTAAGCACGTTAGTTTTCTGATGCTACGTGGGGTGCCTTTGCACTCGAACCCATATGGGCAGCTTATGGAATTCTTCATTGCATCTGCTAGTGTAACTTTTCATTATTTTTTTTAATAAAAGGTTACCGTTTTTTTCCTTGGAAAAAAACTTTACTTATTCTTACTATATATATATATATATATATATATATATATATATATATATATATATATATATATATATATATTATATATATATATATATATTATATATATATATAACTTCAATTTATTATTTGTTGTTTTGTTTATTTGCTATTATTATCTTTTGTTTATTGTTTATTGTTTTATTTATTTATATATTAATGTTGTTATTATTATTATTATTACTACGGGGCATTACAATTGTATCACAATTGGAGAGTGGTTTTCACCAGCGTCATTTTCACTTGGGATTCAATGGAACCAAGGGAGCCAGGTTACAAGTTTCGGGGAAGCCACATGTTCAATGGCCTTCTCAAGGGCTTGGCTTCATGAGAATGTCTTAAGCATTTCGACGTTTAGGGTTTTGGCTGAACAAGGTTACCGGTCACGTTCTGCCCTTTGATGGTTTCTTTGCACATTGGTTCTTCATCCGGCTTCTCCACTGCTCGAGTCGCTACATCGGTCAGTACAACCAGTGTAGTTGGCTTGTTAGTCTTTTTTCACTCATAATTTTTAGCAGGATGGTTAGCCCCAAGGATTATGTGGATTTGGAGTGGGCACCGGAGGATATTTTTTGGTATGGGGCTTAGAGCTGACACAACAGAATTTCGAGAAGGTTGTCTTGCCAGGTAGGTCTACACCTAACAAAAGTGATGGTACGAAGCTGGCATGGACCTTTGGTAGTCGTTTAAAGTTGTTGGAGGAGTCAAAACCTCTCTCCTCAAAGGTGGTTTACTGGTTTCCCAATACTAGAGTTCTTGTCGGTCATGAGGGTGCAATTCATTTGGCGGGAAAATCAGTTGGGTCATCGGCAGAAATACTGGTAAGCTCAAAAACCCCACTTGTAGTCTTTGGTTCTAGTTTTCTAATGGGTGGGTTGGAAGATATTGTCAAGAGTTGTGGGCTTAAGAGAAAGGAAGGGCTGCAATCCTGCTTAAATGAAGTATTGGGGTATGAACGCCCGACTACGGGCTTGAGTCTATACAAAACTTAAAATTGCAAAATTCCTACTCCAACATGTGCAATAAACCTCTTTGAGTATTTTTCATTAGCAGTAGTGGATGTGGGTAACGAGGAGAAAACTTTTAATTTCTTCGCGGACATAAATTTTTTTGAAGACCTACATGTCTAAGCAGAATTAGGAAAGGTCATATTAGGGTTTTTAGCTCTACCTTGCCAAGGATTGGAACTGGTGGGTCAGGTGGAGCTGGGCTCGAGGGGTCGAAGGAGGGTAGCCATCCACCTATTCATGGTTCTAGTGGGTAGGATTTTGATTTTTGGGCTTTACCCAACAATAATTTGGTTCCCGATGAACTGTGAGAGGGTTTCCTAGTGGTTGAAATTCAAGATGGTGAAGGCCTCTCATAAAAAGTACCTTTTGTGAATGATTAGCCTTCAGGACTAAAGAGGAAGAAGGGGAAAGTGATTAGGAATACAACGGAAAGGCCGAATGTGATTCTAGGGGTCGACATTTAGATGGATAAGTTATGTATGCATTAGAGCACATAATAGTGGGGCAGGTAAAACGAAGGATTCACTCCCAATTTCATCTCAAGATGGATAAAAAAGGAGTGGTGTGATGGTCTGGCTATGTAGATGGAGGTCATTTTTCTGACCAAGGGTTGGTTTGTGGTAAATTTTTCAAATGTTCAAGTTGTTGAATGGGTGTTTAAACAGAACTAGGGTTTTGGGAAAGCTTTGGTTTTCTTTAAAAAAATGCACTCCTCTCTTTGACTCTCAAAGAGAAAGATTAGAAGAAATTCCTTTGTGGGTTTGTCTTCCAACCCCTGCTCCTCAACTATGGTCGATGGATGTGTTCAAGGTGATTGCAAACATTTTGATTACTTTCCTGGATGTCGATATCTCCTTTCTTGTGACTAAGGAATGGAAGGTGGCACGCATCCTGGTAAGGTTGGACCCGAGGGAAGTTATGGTAGATATGATGTAGATTCAAGTGGGTGGTTACTCTGTCACTCAATTACTCGACTATGAACAACTACCTTATAGATGCCACCACTGCCACAAGCATGGTCACTTGGCAAAGGATTTCCCCTCGGGGTTTAGACAATGAAGAAATAATAGGGTTGAGTCAGTTTAAAAGATGCGAGATCAGCCCGATGGTGAAGTTACAAAGCAATAGACAATTCTCGAGGCTTACCAAGCCGAGGCATCGGTTCAAGTAGTGGTTCAGGAGGTTCAATTGGCAATCCCTAATGATGTGGAAACCATAGAGAATGCACCATTGTGTGACGAGATGGCAGAGGAGGAGGCATCTCTTCCTGCAAGTATTGTTTCTCTCCCTTCTCCCTATCATTCATTTCTATTGATGCCCCAATTGGACTTTGTTTTTTGGTCAAGTCCTTCCAAGCCTTCTACTGAAGTTTTATCTCTATGTTGTAACATATCTTTGGCTTTAGAAAATATCATCTCATCCATCCTGATTTTAAATCTATCTTGATCCTCATTGATGGGATTAGGTTTTCCCCTTCCATCAGAACTATGTCCTAAAAAGTCCCATTATAACTTATGTCCCCGGGACAAAAGATAACATCCTCAGGAACCTACGGGTGGTCTCAGCCTTATTCATGATGTTGTCGGTCCTCCTAAGTCTCATGGCTGGAAAATGAACATTTCAAAGGCCCGGCTAAAAGCAAATCTTGACATTGTTGATGGAAAACAACTCTCCATTGAAGGGTCACTTAGAGAAATGATGACCCCAGCATCGGTTTCCAAATGATTTTGCTTTATTTCAACTGCAGAGGGCTAGCCAACACCTAGAAAAAAGTTGGCTTTAAAACATTTATTCAAAAATGTCAATTGTGATGTAATTATGCTCTAAGAGACTCTTGGTCCTGGCGATTTGGTAATAAAGACTTTGATCCTTATGTTACCTGGCTAGACCTTTGTGGCATTAGATGTAATTGGGCATTTTGGGGGTTCAGTTATGGGTCTTAGAGACAACAGCTTAAAACTCCTGAACTCTTATGGCTCCGAATTGATGTTAGGAGTGGATGTTTTCTCCTATGATCTCTGCTCAAACCTAACCCTAATCAACATTTATGGACCTTTTGGAACAATCTGTTTTCAAAATCTTTTATGAATTGCTCTAAGATTGTGGTAAAAGGGGATCTTGATGTTTCTTTAGGTTAGTCAGAATCTTGGGGGCCAATGGCTCAAGCAGATCCTTTGGCTGAATTTTTCTTAAACAAGATTCAGATGGGCAGATTCATAGACGTTGACATGTTAAAAGAAAATCCTACTTAGAGAAATAGGAGGGTTGGAGAGGCTAGGGTGGAAAAAAGCTTGGATCGTTTTTTTATTAAAGAAGTTTTGGCTACTCAAATACCTTTCTTTTGTCAGTGGGTCAGATCTCGAGGCGATTCAGACCACTTTCCAATTTTATTGGAGTTAAAAGGGGCCAGTAGGAAGCCTCACACTCCATTTAAATTTAACTCTTCCTAGCTAAAATATCAGTCTTGTTATCACTCAGGTTGTTCCCTACCTCCTAGAGGGAATACGGCCGAGGTAACCACTAACCAATCTTTTAGCTACAGGCCCTAGCCTACCTGCAACGGGAGAGGGCTCTCTCTATAAAATTTAGCTTTGTTTTGGAGTATTTTAGGCTAGTTATGATGAACGGGGTTGGTTTTAAGTTTGTTGGATGGTGATCTCAGACAGAGCTGGGTTGCAGGTATAAAACAACTTTTTCCATTGGGCCATGGAGTCACTGAAAGTGCAATCGTTGAAAGTGTTTCTTGGTGAAATGGTAATGCTACAGAGCAAGATAGGCAACCTAGGAACAATTTTCAAATCTGGAAATGATGGAGTGAAGTCAAGGAATGAAAGGCAATCAAGAATGTTTCATTATACTGGCATAGGGAAAGTGTATGGATATTGTGCAAGAGCAATTAAGAATTCCTAAACAGTATTCAAAATGGAAGAATTAGTGCAAACATGAGCAACTAAGAATTCATATTTATGACTAATCCTGGAGAAAACATAATTAATAGCAGAGATTGAACACAGGGTGCATTTAAACAAATCCTATGCTATTCTTCTTCTCTGTTATCAAGATTATGAAACATACATGGAATTTACGAATATAGAGAACATAAAACACAGTTTAGTATAACTTATTGTTCCATAGAATGACACGGGAATTCTGTAGCAGGTCCCAGAACATACAATCCACCTTCAGATGATCCAGAAACAGTGAACTTCAACAGCAATTTGTATTAATATAGTCTGATATTTTACAGCGCAGTCTAGAAAGAAAATCACCAACCCTAATACATTCTATGGGGAGGTATATATACAAAAATGAGATACAAAATATCTAGCTGATGAGTCTTCACGCAATAAATTTCATCACTAACCCTTCAAGGAAGTAGATGAAGGAAATAAATGCTGCAGTAATTGTTGGTATGCTAGCTGTCTTTTTTGTCAGAGAAATTTGACTTTTGGGACTAACTGAGTCGACTGAGGCTGTGCCTTTAATTTTCCATTTTATGGGCTTGCTGTCCTGGTGCTTTGCTGAGTCACTGCTCTGACTTCCATCTTCCTATTGTATTCATAATTTGTTGGATGCCTGCGTACTCAACTTTGTTGACTTGTAGCTGACCAAAAAAATGAAGCTGAAAAAGGAGGAAAAGACCAAAATTACCTGGGCAAAATTTCCAGCATTGCTTGCCACCAATCATCTGGAGGTAGCTGATGTCTTCTTATCTTTATGAGTGTTTCATCAGCCTCTGTGTATCTATAAAAATTGGGTGGGACCTCAAACAGATGATTGATTTCTTGCTCAACAGAAAATAGGTCTTCCAATTTGTCATAAAGAGATTGCCTAAAGGGAGGTCCTGCTTCTTCTGAGGAACTTGAAGATGTTGTAATCTGATTTGCAACATAGTTATTGATTCTGGTAGTATATTGTTCACAGGACAGTAATTTTCCAGCACTAGTCAATAGGCTGGGTAATCCTCTGGTCTGCAATGCTGTTATTTTTATTTTAAAGTCATTTATTTCGGCTTGCATTTCCTGGCACTTTCTTTCCAGAGTCTGCAGAAATTTCTCAAGGTCACCACCTTTTTTGTTGTCGGGATAGTATCTGTCCTGCTATTGATGTCTAATGCTACCAATTCCTCTTTGGTATGAGTGTTCAGGAAATGGATCATTTTATTGGCCTGCTCAGGCATAATCCCCAATGCTGCTCTAGCCCTCTGAGTTTCAAATTGAGCTAGGCCTATCAACTCTATTTGCTCATGTATGGCCTCAATTGATCGCCATTGGTCACTGATTGATTTGCCAATTTTGGCCCACAAAATATTTTTAATTTCAGCTAGAGTCTTGTCTAAAGCCAGTTCTTTCTCTAAGGCCTTTATTCTGTTGTCCAAGGCTTTTATCTCCCTTTGCTTCTCAGCCACTGTCATCTTGGACTTGTCATAGTTTGCCTCTAGCTTGGCCAACTTTTCTTTGGCCTCTTTCACCTCTATCACCTAAATTTCTAGCTCTTTGACTGCTTTCATCATGTCTTCCATACTCATGCTAGATTCTAGTGATGTTGTTGCTGCTGTAGCATCCGTAGTTGATGTAGCTGTTGTGGATGCCGAAATGACAGGAGGGATTGTTGCTACTTGTGTGGGAGGGACAGTGACCACAGTTGGGGCTGTTTGAGGGGGCTGGGAGGTCAACTCTCCCTGCTTGTGTTGCAATTCTCTCTCTAACTCTTCCTCCATATGTATTATCTTTGATTCATCCTCATGAGCAGATCCATGGTATCATCAACTTCTTTTTCTTGCACAAGCTCTGCAGATTGAGGGTGGATAGTTGCAGGCAGCTTTGCTTGTTTTCCGAGTGCAACAAATCATCCTCTTTCTTCTTCATAAGGGCCTTGATGCCCTTGGGATCCTTAGGATCATGCCCTAGATTCACAATAATTTCTTCCAATGTTTTTATTCGGTTGTCTTTGGCCGAGGAAGACATTCTCTCCAAATCCAATTGAGTGTTTGTATTTTTTAATGATTCTTTCAGTTGATGGGCCAGCATGTCCTTGTCTGCTAGAGTGGCATAGACCATTTCTCCTGTTTGCTTATGTATCTCTATTTGATCCATTGGATGTATGTCCTTGGAGAGGACTTCCAGGTTTGTCTTTATGTAGTCTGCAGTTGTTTTGGGCTGTGGAACTTTAGGCTTAAAATGAGTTAGAATCATCTTTTCCTCCTTGATGTCATAAGCTGCCATCAATATTTGTTGTTTGGAGGGTGTTGCTTTCAGGAATTGATCATATAACTGTACTCTTAACAATTCATTTTCAGCCTTTATTTCCATGAAAGTTCCTTTAATGCCCGGTGGCGGTTTGCTTTGCTGTCTTGAGGAGGACACCTCTGTACTATGTTGCCTGCCTTGCTCCTGCTGGAATGAGTTGGTAGCTGTTTGCTGGCTTGTTTCTCTCTCCCTCCTCGGGCCCTCTATAATCTCTTCACTAATCTCTTTCTCAACCTGAGGATCAATTCTTTGCCTCTTGGCTTCAGGTTGCTGTGCTGACCCACTTGGAGGTGTCGTTTCTTCCCTGTCCCGTTTCTTACCTCTTTCCTCATTAAGACGAGTTTGTAAGGCTGGAATCTGTGATGCCTCAGTCTACTGTGGAGGGACTTGCCCTTGACTCTACTCTTTGGAGGTGGTAGGTTGTTCTGTAATTGTTTCTTGCTCAGCCCCCATCTCTTCTTTTCCTTTTGTTGTACCTGTTGCTGATGTAGATGTTTCTTGGGCAGGTTGTGAAGCTGCAGCAGTGGATGTGCCCTCTCCAACTTGGTGTGGCAGTTTGAATGTTACATGTTGAAAAGAATCCAAGTCAAGAGTTTTTTTCTAAATCTTTGACATTTTGCTCCATTATTTCTTCTTGAGCGAGATCTTCAATTAATGTGCCCGGCACCCACTCATCTTGATTAGCATATTTCTGAAACTATGGGATTTTGCAATGTTCATATGTTGTCAGCCTATATTTTATTTTTCTGGCATTGATAAAGCCATCGTGGTCATAAGGGACCCACCAGAAACTCCTTTTTAGCTTAAGTTTATGCCCCAGTATTTGATCCGCATCTTGCCAACCTTCTTTCTTGTTCATAATAAAGGGGCCTAGATGGTCTTTGAATTTCAGGCGAGATTTCTTCTTGGCACTATGAAAATGAGTGAGATCTGAATTGATGAGTTGCCTATAATATTCCAAGGCAAACAGTATCATGGGTACATATCTTGGGAGCCTGTAGGGACAAAGCTCACAGCCATAGATCCTAATGACAGTGTGATTTTGGTAGAGATACCAATCACCTATTTTGTAGTTCTTGGACAACTACAATATCTTCTGCATGTCATATGATAATCTAGGAGGAGGAGTTTTTTTTAAGAGGCAGGAGACTGGGTAAACAAATTGGTCAATGAACTCATAGTAAGAGTAAGGAGAGTTTTGGACCTGATGGAAGACTGATGACCAAAAGATAACAGACCTTCTTTCACCCTTTGAATCCAACTTCTTGATGGGACATTGGAGGCAATCTGACTGATAATACATGAACAAATGATAGATATATGATGAGTATTTGAAGACTCCCTCCCTCTCCAGCTTTACTAGTTGGTCATGGATTTTATTTGCAATGAACTTGGCATAGTTGTACTTGATAGCAGGGGGCTGTCCAAGGTTGTATGCAGACAGTAGGACCAACATTGTTTCATCAATGTGGTCACTTGTTTTGAAACCTAGCACAGAGGATATCATATCTACAAGCAGTTTGCCCACTTCATTGAAATTGACATATAAGAAAGGAGGTGGCTCTATAGGCTGGCGGTCTGCTCTCATGAATGTCTTGGTAATTCTGGCAATCTCAGAGCTAGAGAGTTTGGGGCCTTCATCCAGCAGGTATTTCATAGAAAAAGGGATCAAAATCTGAGTTTGCTTGAAATTTAGCATTTGGTTAATGGAATCAGGAGTGATGTAGAAGAGTATGTTCCCAGATGGAGACTTGACAACTCTTTGAGTTGTGTCATAGTTCTCAGCACAGAGGTGAATTATCTCAGGGAAAATATTTACAGAAGGCAAGAAGTAGATGGGCAAATTTGATTCCCAAACGCCATACATGTCACTATTGCTCAAATAACTATTTCTCAGTTGATAGAAGGTCTGCAAGTGATTTTTGTCCCCAACCAAATCCTGAATGAGGTAATCCCTATCAACTAAAGGCAGTGCTTCAAGCTCTTTGTTAGGTGCATTGATAGGAGCAATGTTTAAAGCTGCTGGAGTGGCCATCTTGAAGTTTTTCTGTGTTTATACTTTAGAACCAGGATTAGTGCAACTACTGAAGACTGTGAACTGCCTCTGAGGCTTTGTCAAGGAGCTGCAGACTGAGTTTGGATATGGCAGCGGCCTTCAATGTTTGTAATTATGATAAATAGGCAAATTTACAGAGTTCAAACAAACTTTTCTTTTCTTTGATGAATTCACTAGGTTGATAAACTGTGGGGGCAAACTGCAAAGAGAATAAGGATGTTTTTGAGCTGAATAGGTAGACTTTTGCAGAGGAATTTTGGTAAAAGGGGTCAATGCACGAGCAGTATGAAGACTCTGCCGGCAAAACGAACTTTAAAACAATTTTTTAATGGTGAATTTGCAAGTGGGCGTGAGTTCACAGGGTTTTCTTCTAACAGGGGGCTAATTAGTGAGTTTTAGGCAGCATTTAGGTGCATGAGTGCCTTTAGTTTGGGAGTTTGGTAGAGTTTCAAGCAAGTGAAATGGAGAAAATGGCGAAAACAGGGGTAAACAGGTAAAATTCGGGCAAATACCTGGTTTTTATGGCGGCGAGGGTGTTGAGCTGGTACAATGGCGAACAATGGAGTTGGAGTTGGAGGCGGCGAGGGTGTTGAGCTAGTACAATGGCGAACAATGGAGTTGGAGTTGTAGAAGGCAGTGGCGTGATTGCCTGAATTTGAACTTTGGTGGTAAAACGACGTAAAACAGCGTGCGCAGTATTCCCAAACAGACAAATGAAAATGAACGAAAAACGGTCGTTTCGCGTGTTTTTTTATGAAATTTGGGACTTTTGGCGCTTTTTGGGGTGACGTCAGCATGACGTCATTTGGCGGGTAGCGGGTACGGCATGGTGACGTGGCTGTTGACTCAGATGATGACGTAGCGGAGGACACGTTGGCGGGGCGGTGAAGCGAGAGAGTGATCTGGCAAGGACACAGGGCAGCGGCGGACCGTTGCGGACGTGACATCACGATGACGTGTTGCTGACCTCAGGGGTCAGAGGGCGGTTTGTGGTTTTCTCCTGAACCACCTTTGGCCCTGGGCGGTATTGGGGAGGGGGGCTCTGATCACGCCGAGAGAATGACGCGTGGCGGGGGTACGGCAGCAAAACCGCCTATCTCCCTAACGCTAAACTCCGGCAGATCGGGGTTTACAATTGACCGCCCACCATTGGATCTGCGGTATGGGAAATCGGACGGCGGTCGGGGCAAGTGGAGTGGCGTGCAGTTAGGTGCGGGACCCATCCGGACGTAATATTTAAATGTAAGTGGGGGGGAGGGTTAAAAACTTTGGTTAGAGAGGGTTAATGTGGTTATGCGTAGGGGTGTAGTTTAATGTTAATTCAAATGTTTAACCAAAACTTTACAAATGAGCGTGGAGGGTAAAGTAGCAAGGGTTATGAGCGAGGGGGAGGGGCTACGACTATTAATTTAACCAAATGTTAAATTAATTCCCAGGTTTAGGACGCGGAAGGGTTGTTATAAAGTCCCAGATGGACTTAATATTCTCGAAACTTAAATTATATTGCTATATTGCTATGGGGCGGGGTATTTAGTATTGTTTGGGGTTTTATATAGTTTTTAATAAAATAGGGATGGGGAAGTAACTTAGGGAGCTAAATAGTAAAATTAGATGTTAGTATGACTTTATGGAGTGAAACTGTAGGGGAAGAGGGTAAGTTTATGAAGTGAAACTTAGACATAGGAAATGAATGGAATCTGGAATGAAGGTGTTTACACAAGAAATGTGGCTTCTTTTCACTAAGTCAACTCAGATGTCAACTTGGTATTTCATGAAAAATGGAGTGAAACTGGACTTTTTTGGGCAATTCCCAAGGTCCTTGAGGGGATGTTAGTAAGTGATCTTTGGGGGGAATGGAGGGGAATTAGTCATGCTTCCACTGTTGTACCACCAAACAACTGCCTTGGTACTTGTGTCATTGATGAAATGATTGCTTCTTGTTAAGACAAATAATGATCACACACTTGCTTCTGCAACCTCAAACTACCTACCCAGCCTAATACACCTAACATTTTTTATTCTTTTGGATTGGGTGCACTTGAACTAGCAAACCCTAAATGTTTTCTTTTCTTTTGACTGCCCTCCTATCTAAATGTACCATTATCTCTTCCAAGGGCCCAGATTAAGCAATTGGGCTCCTTAAATTCTCTACCTATCTACTCATCTGCCAAGCTTGAAATGTTTGGACATATATTCTTTCTCTATTCTACAACAGCAATTCAAACAAGGCATGGTCCAGATTGAACTGTTGGCCCACCCATCAAATGTAATAAGCAGCAGTACCTCCACATGGTGAACTTGCAAACAAGATAATAGTGGCATTTTGACTAGCCACTTTCCTGGTCTTTGGTTTGGGGTTCATTTTCACTATTTTTTCTGACCAATTGATTTTCTTGCCTTTTGATTATTCTTTTAAGGCATACCCTCTTTTCATTTTTTAATTTTCCTTGTTTGTATACAAAATATGGAACCTTTGTAGTATGCAAGGATGAACATATTTAGCACTTCCACTGTCAATCATGAAAAATGAAACCTATTGGTATAGGAACCTAACAAGTCTTATAATAAGTTGGTTCGAGAGGTATGGAGACCTATGAACAGATCCCAGGGTTTATCACTTGCACAGTCCTTTTATGGAAAATCTTAAAAGATTGAAATAATCAATGATTTCTTGGGAAAATGAAAACTCATTAAGGGATGAAGCAGTTCAAAAATCCATTGAGATTGAATTGGAGGCATAGGATTCTGAAAGACATTGAAGAAATGTGGAGGCTTAAAAGTAGGGTTATTTGGCTTGAGGTTGGGAATGAAAACTCCATTTTTTTCCAAAACTATGCAAAGGGAAGGAGAAACAAAAACACCATTTGGGAAATGAAAAACTCTGATGGTGGGTCAACAATTTATTTTAACGAGCTGGTTTCCCTGGGTGTTAGTCATTTCAAAACTTTGTTTAAGGCTCCGCTAGAGTCCACTATTGCCGAAGTTATTCGGGTGGCATAGTTTTTTCCCAATTTTTTTAATGAGGAAGACAATGACAATATTTTGGCTTCCATAACAAAGGAGGAAGTGCAGGAAGTTCTAAATTCCATGCAAAAGGAGAAGAGCCTGGGTCATGATGGTTCAACTCTAGAATTCTTCCAACATTGTTTTGACCTTATTTGTAATGACTTGGCAGGATTGGTGGAGGAGTCTATCAGCAGAGGTTTTGTGCACGAACCTCTCAATTCAACCTTCGTGGCATTAATCCCTAAATCTGATTATCCTCATAGTTTTGATGACTTCATACCTATCTCTCTTTGCAATTT
Organism: Pinus taeda; assembly: GCA_000404065.3. Classification (NCBI taxonomy): domain Eukaryota; kingdom Viridiplantae; phylum Streptophyta; class Pinopsida; order Pinales; family Pinaceae; genus Pinus; species Pinus taeda. Next base: position 35,045 of record APFE031469901.1, read on the forward strand.
TACATATAAAATTATTGCTAAAACTATTGCAAACTGGCTAAAACCAATCCTTTCAAAAAAAATCTCTGAGGAACAATTTGGGTTACTTGACGGTAGGAAAATTCATGAAGCCATCGGTGTGGCCCAGGAATCTATGCACAGTATCAAAAGACTCAACAAAAGTGAATGATTGTCAAAATTGATCTCTCAAAGGCCAATGACAAGACTAGTTGAATTTTCTTGTGTCTTTTGATGACTCACCTGGGTTTTGACATTGGTTTTATTAATTAGGTCATGGGATGTATAACAAATGTGAGTTTTGTTGTTCTTATCAATGGTGCCTCCCCCTTTTCCACTAGCCAGAGGGGCCTCTGTAATGGATGCTCTTTACCCCCCTATTGTTCCTCTTTGTTTTTGAAGGCTTGAACCAATTGATTCATGTTATTATTAGAAGGGGTGAATTCTAAGGAATTGAAATCATAATAAATCTATTTATTACTCATCTTCTTTTTGTCGATGATATTCTATTGTTTTGTGATGGTTCTAGGGGTGAACTAACACAACTGAAGATGGTCCTAGATTTATTCCTCAAGGCAACTGGGATGAGCATAAATGATCAAAAGTCTTTTATTTCACACAATGGGCTCTCTGGGGGGGGGAACTCAACATAATTTTATCTTTATTTCCTTTTGACATCAAACCTTTGTCGAAAAATCTAAAATATCTTGGTTTCTCCTAAAGTTGGACTCCTACACGAAATTGGATTAGAAAGGTTGGTTGCAAACATCAAAAATTGAGTCAAGCAATAGAGTTTCAAGTGGATTTCAAGAGCAGGGTGCCTAGTTCTTACAAAATATGTTTTAATGGAAATCCCAGTTTACTGGATCATGCTTACTTGGGTTTTGAAAGGTATTATGACACAGATCAGGAATGCTTGTGGTCATTTCTTATCGGCGGGCTCGAAGGATCATGATGTTCTCCCTTGAGTTGCATGGGAGAAAATTGCACCTCCAAAGAATTGGGGCGGGTGGGGAATTAAGGATCTTTCAAGCTTTTCTCGATCGTTGGCTGCTAAATCAGGCTGGCGTCAATTAACCAAGGACAAACTTTGGACATTTGTAATAAAAAGGAAATATATTGATCCTTTGGATTTGGATGCCTGGCTGCATAATCGAGACAAGTGATCACAAAATTCATCGACCATGTGGAAGGCCACTATTGAATCGTTTGACATTGTTGTTGATGGTTTGTCCTGGATTGTTGGAAATGGCACTAGTGTTCAAGTGGGAGTGGACCCTTGGGTGGGGTGTAACGATGCTTTCACTTTTCCAAGGGAACTGAGGGAGTTTCCCGTTGCTGGAGGTATCTATTTTCTCAATCAAATTACAAATCAGGAATACACTTCTTTTTGGAATAAGGGTTGGAAGTCGTCTAAGGATTTAAATCTCGAGCCCTAGTGTGATGGAGTGTGGCTGGACTATACCACAGAATTGCAGAGAACAAATGTTTGCATTAGGGATAGGGATGATGAACATCGATGGTTACACTCTCCTAATGGCCTTTATGCTATGAAGTTTGGGTACAATCTACAAATGAACTGATGGGCTGCTGGACATAGGAGATGGTGGTACAAGCCATTATGGAAACTTGGGTGTCCATAAAAATCAAGACTTTTCTTCTGGTATATTCTCAAGAACAAAGTGCCAACTTGGGATAACCTTCAAAAAAGAAACAAGCATGGGCCGAGATGGTGTAATTTATGTAAAAACTTTGAAGAAAACATTTCTCATATATTTTTAAGTTTTCCTTTTACCTTAAAAACATGCGAGATCTTCTTGAATGTTGTTGGAATTAGTCTCAATTGGCATGGTGTTTCACTCATGGACGCTTGGCAAATCTGGTGGTCAAATTCTAATGATGCTAATTATAGGAATGTTCCCTTGATTTTTTGTTGGGGGATTTGGTTGGCCGATAACAAAATGCATTTTTCAAGAATAGTCTTCAAATCCTTATCCTATTGCAATTCAATGCGCCTCTATTTATTAATTGATCCCTCAAAACACTCCCTCTTTTTCCTGTTATAATATTCAAGGAGAACAAATCTGACCTGATATTCTGTGGGCATACTTTGATGGTGCTTCTGATGCAGAAGATAGATGCAGGGTTGGTATTATCATTCATATAAATGATCACATGTTTCTAAAAGCATCAGTGAGTATTGGTACAGGTTCAAACAACTTTGCAGAACTAAAAACACTGAAAATCCTTTTATGTTGGTTAAGACAACTGGGGATTGACGTAGCACAACTTTTTGGTGATTCTCTAAAAGTGATAAATTGGACAAACAATGTGCAACATTGTCAAAATCTTACATTGGTTCCTATTTTAGAAGAAAATTCCTTTATAAAATTTGGTTTTGTTGATTTCTCTCTATGTCATATCTACAAGGAGAGGAACGCGAAAGCATATTTCCTTTCTAAGGAAGGTTTACAACAGGCTCTGGACATATGGCACATCGTAGAATCTGAAAATGGGTGAGTTACAGAGTTGGATTAACCTCCTTACATATAAGGACTCGATCTTTTTTATTATGCACTATTTCCATCTCCGCAACTTATGACTTTTTTTTGGGTTGTCTGGACTTCTTTTGAGCCTTTTACATTATGTTATATATGTATTTATTTCCACTTTGTTAAAGGATATCCGTTTTGTGGTGAAAACTTTGAACTACTGCATTAATATTTTACTATTGATGGGTGGTTTTTCTCTGATTGTTCGGAGAGACCCGGGTTTATGGATCCAGTATATAGTACTTTTTATGTTATTAGTATTGAGAAAGTTCTCTTTTACACTTTTCTCAGTATGTTGTGTTTTCACTTTCTGCGTATTGTGGAATCTTGCTATATTTAGTAATTTACATTGTTTTGGATACTCTTGAAAATGATGAGGAAAAATGGCTCTGACGCCGTTCGTTAATCTAAACCGCGTCGGATTAGGGTAAGCCGCAGTCCGCAGCTGCAGAACCACAGACTGGAGGGTTTTCGGAAGTTAGGGCTCCGAGCTGCTACCAGATCGACGCCTTCGACGGGATCCTGCAGTCACTGTCCGGCATGGAGGGTCATCGGGAGACGGACCTCGTGGATTACACTGAGGATCCGTTGGAAGGTCAGTTAATTTTTGCAAACCCTAATCTAGCTCCTTCGGGTTTCGCTCCACCTACTTCTGAGGCATCTTGCGCACTAAACTGTCTGCCGGTGGTTTCCTTGCCGGAACCTTCCCCATCTTCTATCGGTCTGGAGGCACCGCCCCTCTCGCCAGGCTCCGCATTTCTCCTCACCTCCTTATCACCCGATTCATTGACGCTAGACGAGAGCCCATCTCCGCTGCCTGATCCCCATATAGCTCAGGAAGACCCGAAGGTTCAATCAGTTCAGAGGGAAAATTCGACAATCCCGCCCCCGAACAATGGGACAAAACCCTCTGGATGTTTCGGTACGCCGGTAATAAATCCCTCAAAACCATCACCGGCTGGGGATACAAACCCGTTTGCGAAGCATCCATCAGCACCCCGCACCAAGAAGCAGAAATCAAGGTGTGTTAAGGCAACTCGGAAAGACATCACTGTCTCCTTCGACAACTCATCGGATTTTGAGGAAACATTGGCTATAGCACACACAGTGTTGGTAGGTTATGTGCGCGGGCGTACTTTCACGGCGGATAGGTTGATGCGCTGGGTAAAAGAGATCTAGGGAGCCCTGCTCCCACAACTGCCGGAGGTACAGGTTCTCCCACGAGGGTGGTTCTCCCTCCACTTTGCAAACGAAGGGCACACGAATACGGTTCTTGAAAGATATTGGCACATTGAGGCTGCTGCTGTGCTGTTAAAGAGATGGAGCCCTTTATTCGACCCCGAAAGGGAACAAATTGCTGCAGGACCACTGTGGGTGCGACTACCAGGACTTCCATTGCAATACTGGAGTGAAGAAGCATTCATCAGGATTGGAAACACTTTGGGGACTTATCTAGATCATGATCGATCCTACATTGACACTCGAAAGAAAACAGTGGCTCGTATTCTGGTTCACCTTGATACCCGGGAGGGATTGGAGGAAGGAATCACTCTGCAATGGGGAAAGCACAGGCGCAATCAGATCTTGGACTACGAAGGAGTCCCATTCAGGTGTAACCGGTGCCATCAAGTGGGGCATCTATACAAGGATTGCCCACTGATCAATCGTTCGGTCAGTTCTCCAAAGATCTCCCCCATAGCCTCCAGAGGGACTGCGTCTTTCATCCCTCCTCCGTCGCAAGGATTCTCGACATCACAAGGCGCACAGGAATGTCCAGCAAAGATCAACAAGGACCCGCCCTCTCCTCCTTTGACGCGAGCTCGAGCAGCTGCTGCAGCTGCACAAACCTTGGGGACAAATCATACTCTGCCATCTATCTCATCTGCTCATTCATCAGAATTTTTAAATTCTATTACATGATATATGGTGCATTGCATTATTCCCCCTCCATTGATACCTTCCACAGTCCCCCCTTCACTCCCCCTAGCATCGTCGCCTCCTTCATCGCCCCCCCCTGAATCATCCGCCAAGAAATTACCCCCCCACCCATACTCCCTCCGCCCACGGACCTCTTACCCGGATCCTCTGATCCTCAGATAGGGCTGGGCATCCATCCTATGGGTTCAGGTCCCTCCGCCAGGGGTAGAAAATCAGATCTAAACAAAGCTATCAGACGTGCTGGAGCCGAAATGGCTTCCGGCCGCAAATCTACCATCGATGGGGTCCTTAGAGCATCAATCCCCCCGAAACGGGGTCCCCCATGAAGTGCCTCTCCTTTAATTGCAAGGGTTTGGCTAGTTCCCCCAAAAAACTAGCTATCAAACGACTTTTTGAGGTCGAACTCCCGGATGTCATCCTCCTCCAAGAAACGTTGGGTCCCGCTAAGTCCATCTCCCACTGCCTGAGTTCTATATCGCCTGGGTGGATCTTCATAGCTATGGATGCCATTGGCAGATCTGGTGGACTGGCAATGGGCTACAACCCAAGAACAATCAGATTGGACTCTTCCTGGGGAGGTCATGGTTTTATGGGTGCAGACATCTTTTCAATAGACCTGGGTCTCTCCCTGCGCATCTTCAATATATATGGGCCATGCCAGCAGAGGGAAAGCTTTTGGAGAAATCTTCTCCGTAGGAGCCTGATGTCCCTGGATAGCATCATATTGGGGGGTGAACTAAATTTCTCTATGGGGTTCCGGGAGTCATGGGGCTCATCGGCACAAGTAGACCCTATATCAGATTATATGAGAAGCATTCTGGAGCAATATGATCTTATCGACATTCCCATGCAACACCCTCTCCCAACATGGAGGAACAGAAGGATTGGGACTGCTGCTCTGGCTCGTAGGTTAGACCGTTTCCTGATGAAAGGCCCTCTGATTCACCAGCTACATCATTACAAGCAGTGGGTTGGAACTGGAGGTATTTCTGATCACTCTCCAATTTTAATGGAGATCTCGGGCCCCCATCCAAAGCCAAAAGCTCCTTTCAAGTTTAACCACTTCTGGCTCCAGGATCCAAGCTTCTCCAAAATTGTCTCGGATTATTGGCTAGCCCATCCCATTAATAGAGAATCCTCGATGGCAAGGGGATTTGTCAAAAATCTGACAGAACTCAAACACATTGTGATTGAATGGGCCAAGACAAAAAAGGCAAGAGAGGATGAACAGCTCATCTCGGTGGAAGCGGAACTAAAATCCCTTTTGGATGAGAGAAACTTGGGATTCATCTCAAGGGAAAACAAGACTCGTCTAATAGACCTGGAGAAGCAAAAGCAAGATATCCTCAAGTTCAGGGAGGAATCGCTCAGGCTGAGGAGTAGGGCATTGTGGTTAAAAGCTGGGGACGAGAACTCAAGATTCTTCCATAACTTTGCAAAAGGAAGGAGAGTGGCAAATACCATCTGGAATCTCCCCCTCCCGGATGGAGGTTTGGCAGATAATTTCAACAAACTCTCCCAGCTTGGCTCGTCCCATTTCAAAGGTATATTCAAAAGTCCTGCTGGAACAAACCTAGCTGAAATCATAAATGTGGCATCTCATTTCCCTAGGTTTGTAGACAATGAAGATATGGATGCACTCACCGATCCGGTCACCATGGAAGAATTAGAAAGTACCATCAAGTGGTTTCAGAAGGAAAAGAGCCCATGTCCAGATGGATGGACTATTGAGTTCTACATTGCATTCTTCGACATCATCGGTGAGGATATCCTGAAAGTGGTTGAAGAGAGTAGAACATCGGGTCAGCTCTACCACGCCATAAATTCCACTTTCATAACCCTCATTCCAAAGACGGATTCTCCTACATCCTTTGCCGATTTTCGACCCATCTCTCTGTGTAATGTCCTCTATAAAATCATCTCCAAACTCATTGCTAACCGGATCAAGCCCATTCTGTCCAAGCATATTGCCCCCCAGCAATTTGCATTTTTGGAGAACAGACAGATTCATGAAGCCATAGGATCCGCTCAGGAAGCTATACACTCTATATGGACTAAGCATCTCAAATGCATACTCCTCAAAATCGACCTCTCCAAGGCTTTTGATCGAGTTAGCTGGCTCTTCATAAAGATGATTCTTATTCATCTGGGTTTCCCCCAACTGCTCATCAACTGGATCATGGCATGTATCTCAACCCCTACTTATAGCATTCTTATTAATGGTGCAGCCTCTCACTTCTTCCACTCCGAGAGAGGGCTGAGACAAGGCTGCCCACTATCTCCCCTGCTCTTCCTCCTAGTCATGGAAGCCCTCAGCCGCCTCATTATTACAACCAAAAGGAATGGAACTATCAGGGGCCTCAAAATATCATAAGAGTGTTTTCTTACACCTCTGTTGTTCGTTGATGATGTCCTTACCCTACTAGATGGCAGCATTCAAGATACATCCACTTGCAACAGGATTCTTAAGCTATTTGCACAAGCCACTGGGATGGAGGTCAACAAGGATAAGTCTACCATTACATTGGTGGGTACTACTGTGAATGAATCCTGCACAGCCAGCCAAGCATTCCCTTACTCCACACAGCCCCTGGACAGGGGGTTAAAATATCTTGGCTACTGGCTAAAACCCACAAACCAAAAGATCGCGGACTGGGTCTGGCTGGTCTCCAAAGTGGAAAAGCGGATATCCTGTTGGAGCTTTAGATATCTATCCAGAGCAGGAAGACTAACATTGATCAAATCAGTTTTCGAAGCTACTTCGGTCTTTTGGATGGCACTCGCATGGATCCCCCGAAATATCCTTACAAAGCTCCAGCATCTCTGTAACAGATACCTTTGGGCGGGCAATAAAGAAAAGCACATATTTGCATGGATTGGCTGGAGCAAGATTGCCCTTCCCAAGAAATGGGGTGGCTGGGGTTTGAAGGATCTCACCTCTTTTGCTAGTGCCCTGGCAGCAAAAATGGGCTGGGCCCTGATGACCTCTCACAGCCTTTGGACAAATATCTCCTACCACAAATATATTTGGCCCCTCAACATCATCGAATGGGCCAGGCTCCTTACATGGAACAAAATCGGCATCTCTTCAATATGGAAAGCCCTCCTTCACTCATTCCCGCTCATCAGGAACAACATTGTATGGCGAATTAGGAATGGAAACAGAGCTCGTATAGGTTTAGACCCCTGGAGTGGTTGTGGAGGGAGACATCTGCTTCCTCAAGAGCTGGTTGAATACCTTACATCTCATGGCACTAGGGTGATTGCACAGATAGCAGATCATGAGCAATCAGATGTCTTCCATCAGGCTTGGAAGACAGCCACCCAACTAAACCTCCCACAAAGATGGCATACAACCTGGCGTGAATACTGTGCAGCTCTGACAGAATCCCACATCAGAATTATGGAGGGACCAGACGAACTTATTTGGCATCAGGCAGAAAGCGGGATATATACACCAAAGGAGGGTTATATTCAGATCATCAAACCGAGGAAACCAAAGGTATTGGAAAGATGGTGGCAGAACATATGGAAGCTCACAGCCTCGCCACGATCGAAACTTTTTACTTGGTGTGTTCTCAGGAACAAAATTCCCACTGGAGAATACCTCATGCGCTGTGCCATATATGGCCCGACGAGATGCGTACTGTGCAAATCCGATAGTGAATCAACAAAACACCTGTTCTTGAGATGCACCCCAGTACAGCAAGTATGGAAAAACATAAAACCATTCACACATTACTCAGGGGATTGGAGCGGTACAGATCTAATAATCGCTTGGATAGAATGGGGCAATCTGAATAAGGGTTCGAAAGCAGTGAATCTACCCATCATAGTCAATTGGATCATTTGGAAGGCTAGAAACAAATCGATTTTCGAAGAGAAGATGATCCAATGGCCCCTTATAGAAGTTGGCATCATCACAGCTTTCAACGAGCTTCCTGATCCGCCTCCCCCAAAAGCGCGCAAAACAAACCCTCCTCCCATCATCGATCAGGGTACCCCGTGGGCTTTTTTTGACGGAGCCGCAAATGATCAAAGCTGTGGGGGAGGCTTCATACTGCATAACGCTGAAAACCACTCCTATTCCATAAAAGCGGGCTTGGGTGCAGGAACAAACAACTATGCTGAGCTCATAACCCTGAGACATCTGATGCACTTTGCATTAAGCCATCATTGCACTAGCATCAACATTTTCGGAGATTCTCAGATTATCATCAATTGGTTCAATAAAATTTCTACATGTCACTCGCACACACTCAGATTCATTCTTGATGAAGTCTATCAGCTCAAAGAGGCATTTAACCATATCACTGTCTCTCATATCTACAGAGAACATAACCAGGATGCTGACAAATTTTCAAAGGAGGCCGCGCTGATGGAGCAAGGATTATGGGAGATAACCGAGTTTTGGAATCAGCAGGAACAAAGTTTCTATCACCGCCCATATATAGACCCGGCATACCCTACAGCGGGTCTACACGCATCTTAATTTAATAGCAGTTTATACAGCAGCTTTATATATGACAGTTATATGTATAAATCACTATTTGTAACACACTGAAGGATGCCAAAAAAGGCATCAAACTCTATACAGCCTACATAGCATTTTGAGCAGAACCAAAACAGCATACTAAGCATTTTTGAGTAAAATGTACAGAGAATCAATGATCATGGCATATGTGTTAAGCATCTACATATGTAATCTTTTCATATTAATGAAATGTTACTGATTTTTGCAGTGGAAAAATATATATATATATATAACTTATAATTAGATTAAGTTATGTAATATATATAAATTAATAATATAAATATATATTATATATTACTATCCCAAACAGTCACGTCTGATTGATGGGAACCTTTCACTGATCAAAAAACTATCGAATATCACCGCAGGCTACGGATTTGGACGACACAATGAATTGAGACCAGCAGAATAGGTGGCTATTTGGTGAAGTTCGACTAGTGGACGACGATTTACGAAACGACGGGAAGCACGAGGGAACGAGTATAGTCGCTGAGGCAGGAAGGTTTGTTGTCCTGCATGGCAAGGAAAATGAGCAGCAGAGATGGAATTCGAACGAAGCGACAGAATTGGAACAAGGAACAAGGGGACAGTGGTCAGGGACTGTCGGTGAGAGAAGCGTGGGAAGGGAAAAAAATGCGGCGAAAGGATGGATGAATGTGGAACAATGATTTTGGATCACGACAGTGAAGATGAGTAGATAGAGGGTGACGGAGAATAGCGGAACATGAACTGTATAGCTCTAGACCAAGAACGAACTGCTCTGATACCGATGAAGTGAAAACTTCTTGATACACCGAGAAATATATATATATATATATATGATTAATTGACTGAAGATGATTGTTTACAGTGGGGGTTCCTGGCTTATATATAGCCATGGGCACCCTTTGGGGAAAGGGCATGATCTTATGATCGTGCCCTTTCGTCTAATTAACCTAAAATTAAATACTACCTAATTTTTTACATAACAGTCGACCATTGAATTTATTGTTAAAATACAGAAAATGCTTCATTAAACTAAAGATTGTTAATTGTCACATTTAAAGAATTACCACATACTGTTTTTGGAGAGGACAACCAAGGCCTTAACTTAGGGAAGAAAAGGAAAAAATTCCATATTTATAATCATTAACAGAGACAAAATTCGAGACGAAAAGAAAGATAGAGTCGTTGTTAGTGAATCACCATTTGGGGCTCTCTTGTAAATAAAAAGCTATTGTTGAATGGCGTCGTTACATATTTGCAATAACATCCCCAATCCTCGAACAATGGAGAGACAATGCTAGATCCATATAATAGACTTGTCGAGGATGTCGTTAAACTCATTCGATGGTATTCCCATTCACCTTTGTTGGCTTTCATCGCCAGATTGCATCAGCAGGGCTTTAGAAAGGGATGTATGGATGCAACCCAGAGGATGCGGCTCATTTGCCATTTCATAAATCAATATATTAAGCTCATGCTCAACTATAACAAGGCACAAAATTTCACATGGGAAAGGAGAAACCTCCTTGCACATATCTAACAACAGATGATTGAATGGAAAGCTTTGAGCGTCTCGTCTCCGTCATGTAGTCCGAAACTCCCTTTAGCACACACAGCGGGATCTGATTCTCCAATTTAATAATATAGTGCATGATACACATGCAATAAGCCACACAAAAACGTATGTTTTAGAGTCTAAGTTGTGTATTGATATAGAAGAGGAGGATGCGAGGATTAATGATTGTAAAAGGAAGGATAAATCTACAAACCATCATTAGAGGTAAGTTTTGAGAATAGTCACCGAAATTGTGAGAGCGAAACGAACTTGGCACAAGTTATGCGAGAATGTGGTCGCAAACTTTATCTTGTACCTCTTCACCAGTGAAAGCTCCACACAAGGAGAGTCAGTGTCTTTCTCCATCTTCCAATGGCGGTAAGGCCCAAGGGAGATTAGCTATGGAATATAGGCTTCTGGTTTCATCGTTAGTAAATGAGTCACTGCGCGCTGGTTTCCAACCATGTTTAATCGAGAATCATCGATTCAATTTCAAATTCCAAACCAGCGATGGCACGGATTCAAGCTCTATGGGCAAGCCTTATGCAGTCTCCAAAGTATGCTAGCTAGCTGTCATCCTCGGCTTGCCTTCCATACCAGAACGACAGCCCTGAAGGAGTAACGAAGAGGCAACACATGGTGAGGTTTGTCAATGGAACCTGGTGAATCGCTGAAATCCATTTAACTGCATTGAAATAAATAAAATAGCGCGGTTCAAAATTCAAATTTGAATTCAAATCAAATGGGTAGATGAGTATTAATGTCGACGGACTGGATTATGTACTATCATGTATGCTATGTCCATGAAGTGCATTCTCGTCGGTATTGTACGGTTATGGACCAGTCGCCGGAAATAATCGCATTATTTGTTGCCAAGAAACCGGGGAGATGGGAATCCCCATATCAAGGCGGCCAAAACCCACTGTCAGGGTACTGCCTGTCGTACTCTTAAGCTGTAATAAATATCCTATAGGGGTGGAAATAAGGCTTGCCAAAAATAAATAGCTTGCTATAGGGCATTAATTGAGCAGCGTTGTATACGCCCACCTTTCGATTTTGGCCTTGGCAAAATCAAAAAGTGGGCATATACAGCTGCCGCTCAATTAATGCCCTATAGTATGCTGAATATTTGTTGCTGTATCTCCCACTTCTACACTTTGATTGTATAGAGTTCCTGCTTTACTACGAATTTTCATCTGAGAAATTGGTGTTGTACTTTAAACATGCAGTATTTATATAAGAACCAAAGGAGCAGTCTTATATTAGGTGTCCTTGTATTTTTCGCTAGAATTCGGCAATATAATTTTTGGCAAGATTGCGAATTTTATCTGTTTAAAATCAGTTTTTGACAGCATAAATAGATTTAGCCCCTGAAAATCCTACTGGGCACTTGAATTCTGCATATTATACATTTAGAAACTGGTGATTTTTAAGCAGACCAGCTTTCTAAGGCTGGCTTACAGCAAGATTTGGGTGTATGGTCAATTGAAGAAACCAGACAAGGGCAGTCTACCTCTACACATCAGGCCCCATATGCTCCTCCACTATGACCGTTGCACTTCTTTTCTTTTTTCTGTCAGCAATGCCGCGGGCTGAAAGGAATTTTTGTATACAGTTTTCTCTCCTTTTATTGTTTAACCTTTTCACGAGCTCTTAAAACAGTAAAACAAAATTGTTTTGTCTCTTTTCTATGAAGGAGACCCCGGAGTCCGCATAATATGGTTTATTTTTAAGCTTCCTGTAGGGAGGAAGGCTTGCTCGCAGCAGTTTCAGGGAAACATATCATTCACGATCAGTCAAATGAGGACTGAGAATTTATGTTTATGGTTTTTCTTCTTTCAAGAAGGTCAAAACAGCACACATGGGAGCCTTCAGGCCTGAAAAAGATATCAACAGAATGTAAACTTTTTATATGATCAATAAAAAGTTCTGTTTTTTTTCCTGGAAAAAAAAAGAAACTGGTGATTTCAAGAAATCTCTAACAGATTTGGGTCAAAATCGACTGAAAAAAGCAGAAAACATCTAAAGGAGGAAAGTTACCTACTCCATCCTACCATTACAGCTCCACATCAGCCCTACTGCATCCCATATTAGCTCTATCTGAGAATCGGAATGAAAACTCTCCCATGAAATATCGAGCATCGGCCAGGGTACAGTGACTTTTGTTTGTAATGCCCTTGGCCAGGAATAGCTGAATGGAGGATGCCAAATACACAGGAGAGTGGAAGAGAGCTGGAAGGGCTTAAAGAGGGAAGACACCAAAGAGCACAGGTAGTCGGAAGAGTTTAAAAACAACAGTTCTGAGAACACAGAGAAGCTTGAATCGACAGTGGCTCTGTAGTTAGTTGTTGCAGCCGAACCATAGAGAGCCACAGTTTTATAATCCCATATTCTTCCGTCAATAATAAAGAATAATCTTTGTCCCCTGGATTATCTCACACCATAAGTTCTCCAAGACAAATCTCATGGTGTTCACTGAGAATTTTTTTATAATCGTTATTTTATTATTGTCAGTCACAGAGTATCCTGATCTCTGGTTTTTCAGTTTGCCGTTTGCACAGTATCACATAGTAGCTTACTTGCTGTGGCATGGTTGCTGAATCGCATCCTAATAAGCAAAACAGCCTCGTACCACGTGGGTTTAATTGCACAGCAGCTTTGTGTATATATTCTTGAAAGGGAATGTGCACATGATTACCCTTCAACACTGTAGCAACATGTAACTCTGTTTTGGAGACATGTACGGCTGCTTAGCTCCAACCCACTGCAACGATTGAGGGAATGGAAGTTTAGTGTAGTGTTCAACTCCATTTCAATGCTCCAAGGCCATTCCTGAGACCAGAGAATGGAATAATTTCCCCTGCTGTCTTATGAAATTGTCTGTAATGTTTATTCTTCTACATTGATCCACACCACTGAAGTACGCTGAAAGGAACATTCTAGCACAATAAACGGATTAGACATTACCGTGATACAAAAGCTCTTTGTCATTGTAACAGCAGAGCATAACTGCAGGTTGGGAAGCCATGAAAACATTTGGGTCACCTTTATGATATAGATGGCACCCTTGTTTAACCAACATCAGAGTTGAGGTCTGTGTAAACTGATTTGCAGCTGCTGGAACTTTGAATAAGCAGCAGGGAGAGAAAAGGAAATATGTCTGAAGTGATTACACCAGGAATTACTCAAGTCTCAGATATCAGATCACAGATAGAAGAATATCTAAAACCGAAACTGAGTTTCTTCCAAATGCAATGATTTAATATGTGTAGCAGTTCACTAGATAGTATGGATCAATTTACATATCAGACTTCATCCAACAAAAGGGAGAGAACATTGATTTTGTTTTGGCTCAGTTTTATCTAAAATTACAATTCAAGCTATGTCTGTGGGAGCATGTGCATTGACTCATAACGGGCTCTCCATTATTAATTAGTGCATAGCATATATATTTTGCCTTTGTCGAATCAAGTTTATTTAACTGTTAATTCAAACAGATAGGTGTAGTGAATATTTTTATTTTGATTTCGCACTGTTAAAGATCAAAGCTTGAACATAACTATGTAAATTAGGCACTTGAGTTCTTAATATGCAAACTATAAAATGTTTATTGATGTATTTGTAAAATTATTAAAATTTATAATGATTTTACATATAATCCCTATACAATGTTGGTGATGTTTAAGGTAAAATAATTTTATATTGTAAAATTTGGGCGAATTATTTTTACAAAAACTGCAAATTGGCGAATTTTTTTTGGAAAAACCATGGAAAATTAGCCCACCTGCTAATATTAGCCCCTAAAATTTTCCATGATTAGAAATGTGTGTCCAAGTTTATTTGCTTTTCTGAAATTCTGTAATCACATAACCATCAATAATGTATCAAGCTTACAAATAAATATTATCTCCACTGAAGACACCCCTGTGGGTGAAACCAGATACGCTTGTCACATCATCTTCAAGTTACAAATGGAATCAAAATAAATTGGATATCTTAGCAATATAATTAATTCAAGGGATTAATAATCAATGCAGAAACAGCACACTCCAGTTACAAAGTCGGAACCCAATTAATACAACCCAAAACATAAATGTCTTAAATGAAATTTTAACCAGCTCAATTGACTTACGATAATCTACAAAATTCTAAAATATATGATGGGTACACTTATCATATCTGCATCGACACATGCAAACCTTGCCTTCATCCATCAATAAGCATCGAGATTCACAGGAAAATAAGTTGGTCAAGTATATGAAGTTATGAAGGTTACAAGCTATGCCTATTTTTAAAAGAAGAAAATGTGATGCTCCTATTATATTTTTAAGTGTGTCCTTAACGTTTGCTATGCCCATCTAATGCCACCCTCAGTGACCCACCCGTGAAAATTACATAAACATTAGAATAAATTGGTTTTCTCAACCGTGAACAGTCAATAGATAGACAGAAAACAATCAGGCTCTGAAGTCTTGCATAGTGGCGATAATATGATTGCAAAGATGGCTACCCAAATGGTATAAATATATGCAATGCAGAACAAAACACTTCAATAGCCATTTCCGTCAGACCAAAATTGACCACATTTACAAACATAATAATTGCATGAATTTGATCAATCAAAGAAATGTGAAACCTTGTGTTAAAATACAAAAGCTTCTTGCTACATATCAGACAGCCCTGGCAACCTTTCGCCGCTCTATTTGATTTGTCAAAGGGCACTGCATCTCTGTCCAGCTGATTGGGATCATTGCTGCACCTGAATATATAAGACAAACAGCTCACAATTTTGGCAGGGAAGATGTTCTATGAATAAATAACCATCATGAATAGTTCATTATGTATGAAAATAGAAAGGATATGATTGTGTGCTACATTTGATTTATTTAAGTACTGCAAGACTGCTCCCTACAATGACTAGAAAAATACTTCACAAAACAAACAGCCATCCAAAATATAATTTTCCTGCTAGTCCTCCATACGGGAAAATAATATCATTAAAAACAGTCGGCTTAGGAGCTGCTCTTTCTATAGGCATCTGATAAAGAGCAGACGAATGTTGAAATAATATCAAAGTTATGAGGATAAGTAACTCCAGGAGCTTTATGCGTAATCATTTATATCTTTAGACCAATTTTATGTTCTCACAAAGCTATAAGATGTATGGTGATCTCTTCATCAAACCCTAATCCAAGCATGTAGAAACCCTTCATATTTATCACAGCATTTATCAACATGTGCACCCATGAGCAAGAGAGACAAATACTTGAATAAAAACAACAGTACACCAAGTTTAACAAAGTAGCACGAGAGAGACAGAGAAGTGTCCTTGGGTGTTTACCACTCTTGATCCAGTAATGAATGAAGGAACTATAAATGAGGATTATGTGTATCTATACACATCCTCCTAGATTTGGGGAGTAACTCCAAGAAGGTAACTAGGCCAACCTAGTTATAAATAATAAAGCGCATAAGTTGCCAATATAGAGGCTCATTAGATCCCTCTCGGTGCAGAATATGATATCAAGAGATAGATATACGATCTCATGATATATTGGTCTTCAGATATCCAATGTATCATATCATATAATATGTTAATCCGAGATATCTTCTGTGATCTCTTCATACGCACGGTAGATCCAATCCAGTGGGACCTCCTCTGAGGCAATGGCATTTTAGGAAGGGCATTATTGTGTTGCAAGAAGTATATTGTGATGCGAAGAAGACCTTATTCCCTGTGATACAAAGATTACCTAATCTATGTGATGAGAAGTGCGTAGATATGATCTCTGTGATGCCTTCAAACTCTGATGCAAGAGATCCATTTTCCCTGCGATGAAATCAGTGACTCTTATCTCTGTGATGCAAAGACTACAATATTTGTGATGTGAAGTCTCTGTGATGCATGCAAAGACATAATCTATCTGAGACGAAGTTCACCTATTTCTGTCATGTGAAGAAGACCCTGATCTCTGTCATGTGAAGAAGGCTAGGATCTCAGTTGATGCGAGAAGACTGTGATCCTTGTGATACAAGAAGTCTGCCAATCTCTAAAATGCAAGTAATGCAAAGAGGTCAGTGATCTTGTAGTAACAATGATACATAATAACGGGGACCTTGCTCTTATGGTAACAGTAACCTTGTTCTTATATGATACACAATGATGCATGATAACAGGGACCTTGCTCTTATGGTAACGGTAACCTTGTTCTGATATGATACATAATTATACATGATGACAGTACCCTGGTTCATGATGACAGTGCCCTAGGCCCCTAGTTCATATGGCAGTGATAATGATACTTGATGAACAGTGACCTTAACATGGCAATAGACTTTGGTGAATGACAGTGTGTTCATAACAGTGATGGATAGCAGTATTATGACGGTGATGTATGATTTGAGGATGATATGACAGTGATGGCAGAACTTCTATGACAGCAATAGCGACAGTGATGTATATTATGCTCTTATGACAGTACAATATAGTTTGCTGCTGGAATTGGTCCTAGGTGGCCTACTGTGATTGATGATGATGTCTCATAATTATTGTACTTTATATCTCAGCTGAACTTTGATGAATATCTGATAGAAGAAGAATCTGGTTGGGTTTTCCCCCTTGTGGGGTTTTGCCTTGGTCTCTGAGCTAAATCCTGGTGTCTCTGTCGTGTATGTCTTTCTTCTGTTGTTTCTTACTGTTCCGCTGCATTGTTGATGGTATTGTTCTCTCTACATAATTACTAATGATATCATGATGTTGTGGGGTGAATGTAATATGTAAATGATGATAAATTTTGAAAAATGCAATCATCTTCAATAGAGAACAATCTAGACCTAAAAATTACCAACAATGTGGTAGCAGATGCCCTTTCTAGAATGCCATCAAGCCTCTCTCTCATGGAGATTACAGGTGATTGGAAATCCTTCCTGTTGGTGGAGTATTCCAAAAACAAATTTGCTTGTGAGATCCTCAATGGGCTAATCTAGGATGACAAGTATCGTGTCATTGATGACATTATTTATTACGAAGACCGGATTTACCTGGTACCGGAGTCTCAACTCAAGGAAAATATTATGCAGGCAGCACATAGCTCGCCCCTAGCAGGGCACCCTAGGTACTTGAAGACCTATAGGCATAACAAGAAGAGGTTCACATGGAAAGGCCTCAAGACGGATGTGCTTGTGAAATTTCCATGAATGCAACAATTGGAATTTAATCTTCTAACTATTAGCAGTTTATTTGTTTATGGCAAATAACGATTAAGTCATTGATGCATTTTTCAAAATAAAACACTGCAGAATAAAATAGGAACTGAGAAATAGATGCACACATAATAAAAATGACACCAATATTTGAGAACTAAATATCCCTGAAAAAACCTTTAAGGGAAAACCAGTGCAACAGAGGAGGGTTCATTTTATTATTCTTCAGCAAAATTAAGCAGTACAATGATCTGTTTGTCAAACACTAGCAAAGCTACGGAAAAAATTCTCCACTACCCCAACTAGCAGATCGACCTAGAAACTCACTATTTCCACTACAAAACCCAACTCGGCCTCCTCCAGCAATTCACACTCCCTTCTGCTGTGCACACTGGCTACTAGAAATGCGCACTAGCTGACTGGATCTCAAGTTGACTGATCTCGAGCAAAATAAAATAGGAACTGAGAAATAGATGCACACACTATAAAAATGGCAACAATATTTTTGAACTAAACGCCCTCAAAAAAACCCTAAAGGGAAAATTGGTGCAGCAAATGAGGGTTTATTTCATTATTCTTCAGCAAAATTAGAGAGTACAATAATGATCTATTTCTCAAACACTAGCAAATCTCTAGAAAATTTTCTCCACTACCCCAACTAGCAGATCGACCTTGAAACTCATTGTTTCCACTGCAAAACCCAACTCGGCCACCTCCAATAATTCGCACTCCCTTCTACTCTACACACTGGCTGCTGGAAATGCGTACTAGCTGGTTGGATCTCGAGTTGATTAATCCTACACCCCTTTGGTGATCTTGCACTCACACTAGACAACCTCGCTCTTCCTTCCAGAACTGATTCCTGACAACTGGAAAACGATCTGCTACCCAGATTTGCACATTAGAGAATTCGTACCAATAGGTATGGCCTTCTTGAAGTTGAATTCAACCCTCACTTTGACCTTCGAAATCCTCTCTCTGATCTCTGTTGAAACCCTTTCATTATGTTTTCCTAGCTCGAACTCTACCCTTGTTGAATATTGTGTGTTGTCGCTCAATTTGTACAGGCAAGATGCGACAACGATTAGGGCGGGGGCTAACACATTGATCCCCGCCCTCTCCATTCTAGTTGTCTCCCAATAGCTGGCTATGGAGGGTAGTCCCTATGATATGTGAAGATGAAAGATCCGTCAGCAACCAACAAGTCCGAGAGACACAACTGAATGGCCTAGCAACTTGGTTAATTTGGCTGGTTTATGATTAGATTAGATTACTTTGGAAGATGAATGCAAAACATAAAATCTAAGTGAATGCAAGATCTTGGTTTATTTTAAATTAAACTCCTAACTAGGTGATTCCTTCCTCTCAACTATTTTGAAGTTAGTCTCTATTGTAGGTTGTGAGAGAGAAACCCAGGGGAATATAGAAAAGGTTATATTAACTATACCTCCCCTGGAGTTCTAACCACCCAATGCCTTCGGCGTTGCAGAGATTGTGGCTCTGACAACTGCAAGGTCATCGTGTTAAAACACAAAAGAGGGTCTAGGCTTCGCAAGTTGGGGAGAAAGGTGCTCCTATCTTTGTATTAACCAAGCTTATGCTTGGGGGTAAATTTATTAGGGCAAGGCTAGTCCTAGAATGCAAGTGCAAAATATGAGTGATTATCTTTAGGTGAAGTTGTTAGGTGTTCTTAAGTACTTAGTGATAAATTACAATCATATTCAATTTGAAATAATGAAGTACTTAACCATGAAAATGACAATACTCACCACAAGAGAGTGCTAAATAGAACAAATAGATGGCGCCCAAAAATGTTGCTAAGATCTCAATAGACAATTGCTCATGAAATGACCCTAATTAAACCAATTCAATGCTTCTTTCAACAATGCCAATAAGATGATGACCTTTAAACACAAATTAGCAAATTCTCAAAATTATAGCAATGGAATGTCAATATGCCAATTAGATGAATCCAATTAACAAATTTTTAGATTACTTCAAAATTGCTCTTATCACGATTATGATTATCAATTAAGTGCTTTAAGAGTGATTTGATTAGCAAGATTATGAACATATATATGAAGCTCACTTGCAATAAAAATTGTTAGTATGCTTATCACCAAGATAGATCCTCAAGAAATCCAATAGCAATATAGCCACTTATCCAATATCCAATTTCAATGATAGCAATGACAAGTGAAAATATTCCTTTAGAAACAATGTCGTAATGATGCTAGCTATCAATGAAAGAAGGAGAGCATTTACCAACAATATTATTTTCAATAAGCCAATCTTATCAATTTAATTAGCTTTTTTAGAGCACTTACGATTGTTAATGAGAATGCAAACAATGATATGCTTGAGTGCAAGAATGCAAATGCAATGGAATGCAAGATGGGGCAGCCAAGAGACCAATGATTGCAGCAGTAAGAAAAACACCCAATTTCGCTAGAAAACAGCTATTCAAGATGCACAAGGATGCAAGGAACAAATGTCAAAATGAAAGGATATGATTGTAAACAACTTTTGACACTATCAGCCATTATGCAGCATATATAAGACCTTTGATTATTATGACAGCCTTCAAGAAATGACAAGATATGCTAAGAAATGCAAGCTTAATGAGTGCAAATGATGAAACAATGATAAAATATGATTGCTAGATTGTCTTTATGCCACCGTTATGTTATTTTACCACTGCCGCAGGTGATTTTAGATGGCTGTAGCAAACATATCAGATCTGGAAATTAACCCACAGTCCACAAAAATTCATTTATATGCAATCAATGAACCATTAGACCAATGTTTATAAATGAGAAATTAGTGAATTTTGGCTTCATTTAGATGTGTTTAGGTCCCAAATACACTGTTGGCATAAAAGGCTTCAGAATTATAAATGAAGACAATGATGAGAATGAAGGATTAGAGGGAAAACCAAGAGGTCTAATGGCCTTGTTTGATGGCTAGAGACTCTTTCAAGGCACTTGACTGTTAGTTTTTGTAGCATCAGAGGTGTTCTAGTCTTGAAACTTTGTGGAGAGCCTAAAACACAGGAGTTCTGCATAACCCATAAATTGTTTTTGAAAATTCCACCTAGAAGTGTCTCAATTAGATTATTAGCCCATTTTTAAATATTTCCTAACTCGAAACTTAGGGAAAGTGGCTCATTAATCAGAATTATTTGAGATAAGGTGTGAATCATCTAGAAACTCACACAGATTGACTCTGATATGATCTTGGCCCTTGATTAAGTTTTAATCTTGGTCGTTGGAGGTCCAACAGAAGATTATAAGAAGAAGTCGATGGGTAGATGGAGAACACACAGTTGAGGCCGATTTCCTTGAAGAGTTTGATTTTTCCAGAGAAACAACAGTCGTTGAAAGAGTTCAAGCTTCAGAAGGAAGCGGAGACAGAAAGGGGTAGAGGCAGTGAGGCCGGAGGAAAATTTTCCAGATCCACCGAGTACATTGCAGAGAGGCAAAGATTTCCACAAAGAGGCTGTGCAAGGTTTGCGCAGAAGCCTCTAAGAGGCAATTCAATTCTGCTGGGGAGAAGCAGAGTTTCAGTTCCAAAGGCCGGAAAGACGTTCTGAAGGCCACGAGAGACGTTTTCCAAGTCAACAGCAAACTAGATGACTTGAGGAGCAATTGATTTAGGCAGAGCGTGCAAGGGACTATGGAAGGGTGATGTAGGCCTGCACAGACGTTGTTTGGACAGCTCACTTGGAGCTACAGTCGGAGCCCAGATTGCTTGTGCGGGTGATGAAAATTCCTGACTAGATTTTTGCCAGTATTTTTCTCTATAGGATTGCCAAATTTTGGCATCCAGTTGTACTCAGAATTTTTCACTACTACATAATAATATAAAATCCTCAGCTGCTGCATCGGTTTTCCCGAGTTGAGCTTTTCCAAGGACTTTTGTCCAAAAATGGTTGTGTTAATTTTTATGTGTGTTCTAGCATTTCTCAGTTTCCAATGCTATTATTTTCCGCAATTTTATTTGTGAAGGTTGCAATGTAATTTATGTTGAAAAATGTAACTAGGTTCGGTCTTCATAAAATGTATTTGTCAAAAGAATTTTTATTATTGTTACAATGACTTATTAAAGCATGGGTTTCATGCTTGGGTCATCATTTTATTAGTCAAAGTCTTCATAGTGGACTCCTAGGATTAATAAAGAGTCATTAGAGTCATCGTATATTTTATGAGACCCTTCTTGTGCTTTCGAACGATGTAAAAAGAATTATTTTTGAGTCAAAAATGAGTTATGTAACCTCCACACCAAGTCAGCGTCAAGAAGTTCAAGTTGGCCTCAAGGATGGCAAGTTGACCTCATTGGAAGGCTATATATACAAGGTAGTTTGACTTCATTTGGAGCTTCTCATTCTCTTAGGCATAGTTCGATATTTGAAGCTGGAAGTTGGGGAAAGTGCGAAGTTGAAGGAAGGGGCTAAAAGGAGTGTGAGTTTGATCAAGGAGGAAGGGAAGAAAGAAATCTAAGTTTTGGTGTCTCTCTCTCTCGTGTGGGCTGGTTTAGGAAATCGAAGTCTCCTTGTCAAGGTCGACGTTGTTGCTGATGCCAGAAGCTGCCAAGTCGAATTTGCTAGGGTCAAAGTGTTGTTGCTACTAGGCTGAAGGTTGGATCGAAGAAGGAGAGGTTGGCTTGGTGTGGAGGAGGTCTTTGTCTAGGTTGAAGAGTCTCAAGGAAAACTATTGAAGGAAAATCTTTTGACTGGGTTTTCCCCTAGATAGGGGTTTTGCGGCTTGCCCTAGCAGAGTACCTACATCTTGTGTCTTGTGTTTTTGTGATCTTCATGCACACATAATGTGGTAATTGCTTGATGAAAGATAATATAACAAATAAGTAAAAGAAACCAACATAATTCACAAGTAATTATCAAGAAAGAGAAATCTAACCCTAATCCTACTAACATTAATTTCTCAAAATAGTTTCGGAGCTAAGGTCGAAGAAGATTGACGATCACTTTGTTGGCTTGAAGGAAATGATTACTCCCTATATGATAAGAATGGGATTCACTTCTACAAGAAGATGGATCAAGAAGATTGTCTACTACTTATTCAACAAGATCAAAAGTCAAGGGTTCTTAGCTGCACTTACAAGATCACTTAATGGTGATAATGCATGGATCATTGACAGTGGCGCATCAAGACATATGATAGGGGCAAGTAAACAACTACAAACTCTATCAAAGAAACCATCTTCCCATGTAGTGGAATTCGGAGACAACAAAAGCTATGTTGTTAGAGGCCTGGGATCAACATCTTTGAAGGTGGAGAATGGAGTAAAATTACATCTCAACAACGTACTATATGTTCCAGGTTTGAAAAATAATTTGCTTTCAATTTCTTGGTTAGAAGATAAAGGGGATAGAGTTGCTTTTGTTGATGGTAAGGTCTTGGTTTGGGGAAAGGATTCAAGTATTGATAAAGCTAGGGTTATTGGAGTTCGTGAAGGAAGTTTGTATAGAGTTATTACACCACCTCCTGAAGCGCTAGTTCATATGGAAGTCTCTCCTATTGAGCTATGGCATAGAAGATATGGTCATCTTCACTACAAGGTCATTCCCACTCTTAAACATCTAGTTCATGGCATCCCCGATATCAAAGAAGATCGTGAAGGAGTTTGCAAGAGATGCTCTTTGGGGAAACATACAAGAAAACCATTTTCAAATAGTGAAACATGGTCTAAAGAAATATTAGACATCATACATTCTGATGTGTGTGGGCCCATGTCCGACAAGTCACTTGGAGGTCATCTTTACTATGTAACATTTATTGATGATCACTTTAGAAAGACATCGCTCTACCTTCTCAAGAAAAAGGATGACGTATTTGAGAAATTCAAAGAGTTAAATGCCAAGTGGAAACCCTAACCGAAAGAAATATAAAGACTTTGAGATCCGACAATGGTGGGTAATACACTTCTAAAGAATTAATTGCATATTGTAAAGAAGCAGGAATTAACAAGGAGCTTATTGTTCCCTAATATCCCAAAGAAAGAATAGGACAATTGAAGAAGGTGTACGAACAATGATACTTGATCAAGGCTTGCCAAAGTTTCTATGGGGAGAAGCAGCAATGACAGTCGTATATATTCAAAATAGAAGTCCTCATAGAATTCTCAATAATATGACACCCGAGGAAGCATTCACAGGAAAGAAGCCAAGTGTGGACCATCTCTGAATCTTTGGGAGTCCTGCATATATCCATGTTCCAAAGGAAAAACAAAAGAAGTTGGATTCTACAAGCATCAAAGGGTTCTTGATTGGCTATAGTGTCTCCTCAAAGGCATATAGAATCGACATCAAGGAAGGGAGACACATTGAAGTAAGCGGGGATGTTATATTTGATGAAAATCAAGCCTACAAAAGATTGAAGGATATTCCTATTGATTATGATGATGAAGACCTACCCATATTTGAAGAAGAAGAAGTACCAGTCGACAACCCTTCTACAATTCAAAAGGAAGGAAGGACCAAGTGAGCCTATTCAACTTGTGGTCAAACCAAGCACAAGGAAGAGGCCAAATTGATTAAAAGCCACTCTTGAAGATGTTGAAGGGCATGGAGTTGCAAAAGGAACTTTTAGGGAAAGCAAAAGGCCACAGAGATATTCTGGATATGTTGCATATATGACAAGACTAATTGAAGCAGAACCATCTACATTTGAAGAAGTTACTCATCAAGAAGTATGGAAGAAAGCTATGCGGGAAGAATATCAATCTATCATGAAGAATGGGGTTTGGGAAATCGTTCCTAGACCTAGTGACAAATCGGTTATCACCTCAAAATGGATCTACAAGATCAAACATGTTGTTGATGGAAGCATAGATAAATATAAGGCCAGATTTGTTGCAAGGGGTTTCTCTCAAAAGGAAGGCATCAATTATGAAGAAACCTTTGTATCCATTGCAAGGTATACTACCATTAGATCTTTGGTTTCATTGGCTGCTACAATGGGATGGAACATCCATCAAATGGACGTGGAGACAACATTTTTGAATGGGACCATAAATGAGGAAGTATGCATTAAGCAACCCGAAGGCTTTGATGTAAATGGCAGGGATACTTATGTTTGTAGACTCAAGAAGGCTTTGTATGGTTTGAAGCAAGCTCATAGGGCATGGTATGCAAGAATGGATGCATACCTTCTAGGAATTGGGTTCGTGAAGAGTTCCGCTGATCCAAATCTCTACATCAAGGTTGTGAATAATGAGCCAGTAATTATTCTATTGTATGTGGATGATCTATTCATCACAGGTGTGGAGAGAAGAATATAAGAATGCAAGAAGATGTTGGCAGTTGCATTTGCGATTAAGGATCTAGGACTGATGCAATATTACCTAGGTCTGGAAGTATGGAAAAATCCTGGGGAGATATATTTGGGGCAAGGAAAGTAGATCATCAAGTTGTTGCAGAAATTTGGGATGATGGATTCCAAGCCCATCACTACTATGATCACTAATCTCAAGAAGTTGAGGAGCTCCGACTCAAGTCTCGTGGATCCTACCTCCTATCGTCAGTTGGTAGGTTCTCTGATGTATCTAGTAATACTAGGCCAGATATATGCTTTGATGTGAACATCCTCAGTCAGTTTCAGTTGGAGCCTCGTCATGATCACTGGATAGTTGCCAAGCCTATATTGAGATATCTTCGTGGTACGATACATCACTGCCTAAAGTACAATATCAAGGAAGTCAAGTTGATTGGCTTCACAAATTCTGATTGTGGTGCCAGTGAGACCGATGGAAGAAGCACTACTGGAGGATGTTTTAGTTTGGGATCTGCCATGATCTCATGGATGAGTGGAAAGCAAGATCCTGTTGCTTTGAGTAGGGCTGAGGCAAAGTACATGGTTTCATGTGAAGTAGAAAAGGAGTTTGTATGGTTGAGGAAGCTTCTGACAGATTTGTTTGAGAAGCCTCTAGATTCGACAGTAATTAATTGTGATAATCAAAGTTGTATCAAGATGTCTGGGATGAAGCATATCAACAATAAGTTCCACTATATTAGGAACTTGGAGCAGGATGGGATCATGAAGCTACAGTATGTCCCGACAGACAATCAGGTAGTTGATATACCAATGTTACTTGGGAGCGGGAGCGAAAGCAGGGAGCAGGAGCGAAAACAGGAGCAGGAGCGACATTTTCAGAAGCTCCCGGTTTGGGAGCGAATCCCGGAGCGATTTGATAAAAATATATATATTTTTTATATTTTATAATTCTTTATACATATATGTCAACAAAAAGATGTAGAATGATGAATTAGATATAAAAAACATAAAAAAACATAGTTTGATCATTGAACCATATCACATCAATCATCTCGAAGTTATAATCTTCATCAACCATGTCCACAAGTTAGTAAAATACATATTACAACTGCAACATATTGAGTCTCGTGAATCATGATTCATCAAATTCAATCTTAAAGTTTCAACTTCAAGCTTTCAAAATTGAAAATTCAATAACATTTATCATCATTGATCACCAAAAGTTGTACTTGTAAGCTAAGTTTAACCATTACAAGAAGTAATATCTTAAATATTTCTAAGTCCTAACTTCTAACTGTTAACATGAAATGAAATGCTATAAAATGAAACATGAATAATGAAATGAAATGAAACAACTTTAGTCTTTCACGAAGCATCATATTCATAATTCACAATCATTACCAATGAGTTATAATTGCCAACTTCAAACTTCAAATTTTCATTGTCATAGTCATATATTGTTTACAAAAAATATCATTATGATATGAAAGAGTCAAGAGTCAAGAGTCAAGGACTCAAGACTCAACAGTTATGAAAACTAATAGAAACTAGAAAAGACAAGTAAATTGTAAATCTACATGTGGCCCTTGCCACGAGAGTCTCCAGGAGTATAAGCAGGTCGTGGTGGTCTTCTAGGAGTCTCCCGCACAGACAGACGACCAGAACTAGAAGGCATATGCCCTCCACGTGAGGGTGTAGATGGAGGTGGCGATAGCAAAGGAACAAGACTCGGAACTCGAGCACTGCTACTGGATGGTGGAGGTGGCATGGCTGCTGCAGCTGCTTCATCTTCATCCCTTATAAGTTCCTCTTCCAGTTCTTGAAGATATACAGTGCCATCCTCCAAATTGTCATCCTCTGGGTGATTGTCCCAAATTTTATATGTGGGATCCTCATAAGCCCGATCACAGTAAAGACTCAACAACCTCAAGTTTGTAGTGCACATAAACCAAGCTTTTGCTCGGTTTTCTTGAAAAGTCTGTTTTCTTTTCACATTATGTATGTACCTAATAGGTGCTCCAAACAACCTCTCTGTAGAAGAAAGTATTTTACAACCTGTGAAAGAACTTTTTTTTGGCCAATTTTTGGCAAAAGTCCTGGCCGGCCATAATGTTTCCCACCATGTGAGAGAATCAAATCTATCTCTGTCTTCCATTGCATGGAAGTTACCAAACAAACCAGTGCCACTGGTTACCAAACAAACCAGTGCCACTAAAGTATTTGCCTATTTCAAGGCGCACAGTTGCACATTCCTCCCTGTCAAGTATCAACTTTTCTAATGCTTGCAAATATCCACTAGTTACCTCTGCATCTAAATGGGGTTTGGTCCTAATCCCACCCCCTGGTGCAGGTTGGCCCAACCAAGATGTAGAGTTGTATTTTGGCGTAAGGATATACGCCAAGCAATGTAGTGGAAGATTAAGTCTATTCCACTGTTCACAAACACAATCGTGAATCGGTTTGTACAAGTCGGGATCTCTATTATGAAGAATATCTTTTATTTGCCCCAACATGGTATCCATCTGCTCATACACCTAGCCAATCACTGGTTTGTCTGTATCTGCAAACCGAATCATGTGATAAATGGGCTTGGTGAAATCCAATACTTGCCTCACACTTGTCCAAAACTGACCATCAAGAGCAGCCTCCTCCACCAGTTCAAAACCTTGCCTGTCAGCTGCATTTGTAGCCCTTTCCTTTA
>APFE031469901.1:70603-86994 GCA_000404065.3 Pinus taeda
AGATGGAGGTGGCGACAACAAAGGAACAAGACTCGGAACTCGAGCACTGCTACTGGATGGTGGAGGTGGAGGTGGCATGGCTACTGCAGCTGCTTCATCTTCATCCCTTATAAGTTCCTCTTCCAGTTCTTCAAGATGTACAATGCCATCCTCCAAATTGTCATCCTCTGACTGATTGTCCCAAATTTTATATGTGGGATCCTCATAAGCCCAATCACAATAATGACTCAACAACCTCAAGTTGTAGTGCACATAAACCAAGCTTTCTGCTCGGTTTTCATTGAGTCTGTTTTTTTTCCCATTATGTAGCTGTAGGTGCTCCAACACCTCTCTGCAGAAGAAGTATTTACAACTTGTGAAAGAACTTTTTTTGCCAATTTTGACAAAAGTCCCTCGCCGCCATATGTTTCCCACCATGTGAGAGAGTCAAATCTATCTCTGTCTTCCATTGCATGGAAGTTACCAAACAAACCAGTGCCACTGAAGTATTTGCCTATTTCAAGGCGCACAGCTACACATTCCTCCCTGTCAAGTATCAACTTTTCTAATGCTTGCAAATATCCACTAGTTACCTCTGCCTCTAAATGGGGTTTGGTCCTAATCCCACCCCCTGGTGCAGGTTGGCCCAACCAAAATGTAGAGTAGTATTTTGGCGTAAGGATATAAGCCAAGCAACGTAGCGGAAGATTAAGTCTATTCCATCGTTCACACACACAATCGTGAATCAGTTTGTACAAGTCGGGATCTCTGTTATGAACAATATCTTTTATTTGCCCCAACATGGTATCCATCTGCTCATACACCTCGCCAATCATTGGTTTGTCTGTATCTACAAACCGAATCATGTGATAAATGGGCTTTGTGAAATCCAATACTTGCGTCACACTTGTCCAAAATTGACCATCAAGAGCGACCTCCTCCACCAGTTCAAAACCTCGCCTGTCAGCTGCATTTGTAGCCCTTTCCTTTAATACCTGCCAATGTGGACTTGATACCATGTTAGCCAATGACTCTCTTACCTTCAAAAGGCGCCTGAAGGTGAGGTAATAGCTACCAAATCTGGTCTTCGCAATCTTCAACAACTCCAATCTCGAGTGACTGCGGAAAAGGCCATGGGTATTGCTATGATTTGTAATAAATTTTATCATTTTTTTGCCTTTCTTGTACAAATCACCAATCCATTGGTATTGTTCATTTTTGTTCTTGACAATATCATGCAACAGAAGGTTCAATGTGTGAACCAAACATCCAGACCAAAATATATTGGGGTATTTATCCTCAATAATTGCTCCTGCTGCCCTACAATTAGCAGCATTATCAGTGATGACTTGGATGATATTGTATGGCCCAATACGGTCAATTGTTTCAAGTAATGCTTCTGCAATGTTGATGGCGGTCTTGAGCTTGTCTGAGTAATCATGTGCAGTTAGAAAGATGGGACCACTAACAGACATAGCAAGAACACTTATCAATGGCTTGCCTTTTACATTTGTCCATCCATCAGATACAATGGACACCCCATGGTCAGTCCAAGAACTTGTCATTCTATTCAAAGAATGTGATATTTTTGCTTTTTCATGATCAAGTCCAACGGTTCTTGCCTTGTCATACCCAGGGCTGTTGTATCCTTTAGGGGCATCATTTATGGCAGAAACCATTTCGTGCCAATAAGGTGAACGAAGAACATTGAATGGTATCCCACATGCATAGAGAAACCTGTAAACCTTTGAATCCACATCATTCCTACACCCCTCATCAAGGAAATTTGATATGGTTCTATGCCTTAAAGCTGATGACCCTGTGCCTCTATATCCACTGCCTTGGGAGGATGTTGAAGGAGTTCTTTGTGCTTGTGATTGTGAGCTTGGTTCAAAGAAACCCCTTGATTTTTTAGATATGTATTGGGCTTCCTCCTCTTCCCTTATGTATTTGGCTCTATCCGCTGCTGACACCCCTGGACAAGTTTTGATTCCTATTTGTTTATCTCCATCCCATGGCCTTTTCCCGTAGAGGTGTTTTCTGGCACGAGTGTATGAATCTGTATAATTATTGTTGCAATGGGGGCAATGAAATTTAGTGGTTCCACCCCCTCTCCCTGCTTCAGGCCTATTAACATATTTCCACAATGGGGTTTGGTCTTGTTTAGTTTTTTGAGAGTCATGTTCACCCTCCTCCAGCTCCTCACCAGGGTTTTCATCAAATCCACTTTCTCCAGCTTCTTCATCCCCCTCTTCATTCTGGCCCCTCCGTTTCCTACTTTCCTGCACCATAATAACCATAAAAGGGACCAAGAAGAGGAAAATGCCAAGAAATATAGCCAGGTCCATGATGTTTGATATTTGTAGGCTTCTGAATTTGCAAAATTTAATGGGAATGGGAATGGGAATATGAATGAGAAAATTAATTTATATTTAATTAATTAATTTAATTTATTAATTTAATTTAGATTCATGATTTTTTTACTAAATAAAGTTAATAAACTAAACTAAACTAAATTAAATACTACCTAACTAAGGTTTTAAATACTAACTTGCTAAGTTACTAACCTCTTGCAGGCTTGCTCCTTGCTCCTCAGGGCTTCCTCCTCGCTTCTCCTCGCTTCTCCTCGCTCATTTGCTCTTGCTCTCTAGCTTCTACTCAACTCATTCAAGTGATAATGAAATTTTTTTTGCCCCAATGTGATTTTAAAACATAATTTTTTTTTAAATAATTTTTTTTCGCGTCCGTGATTTTTTTTCTGCGCAGAACGCTCCCGGTGTCGCTCGAATCGCTCCCGAAGTGAAAATTTAACGCTCAGGAGCGAACTCTCCCGAGCTGTAATTTTCGCGACGGGAGCGACGCTCTTGATATCACTCTCGATTTTGGCAGGGAGCGCAAATTTTTTTATCGGGAGCGCGCTCCCGAGCCGCTCTTGCCCGGAGCGCGGATTGGGAGCGGGTTCGAAGGGGGGGGGGGGGAACGCTTCCCCGCAACTCTGGTTTTGCCCTAGTACTTTCTTGAGATTTGATACATGGAAGGTGTTATGGATTCGACAATTGTCTGGTAACTTTAATCCATAGGCTAGGCTTCTTATTTTTTTGATTATTTGATACAGCCCATAATATTTAGGTGATAGCTTACTTTTTCCTTCTTGTTTTAATGATAATTGTTTGTAAGGTTGGAGTCTAACAAAAGCCCAATCTCCTTCTTTGAACTCTCTTTCAGTGCGATGTTTGTTGGCTTGTTTCATTCTATTACGCGCCATTGTTAGATTATGTTTTAATAAGTTAATGATTCTTGGGTTTTCTTCTAAGTGGTTTTTGACTGCTAGAACCCTAGAATCGAGTAGTGCAATGTCCTTCCATCTCGGTGACTCATAACCATAGAGAGCTTGGAAAGGTGTCATTTTAACTGACGTATGGTAGGTGGTGTTATACAACCATTCCGTCAAGTGTAGCCATTGGGTCCATTTGTTTTGTTTATCAGTGACAAAGCAACGAAGATATGTTTCCAACCATTTATTTACGACTCTAGTTTGACCATCTGTCTGGTGGTGATAGGCTGAACTCATGTTGAGGGATATTCCTACCTGGTGGCAGAATTCTCTCCAAAAATTGCCTTTGAACTTTGCATCTCTATCAATTACTATCACTTTGGGGAACCCATGTAGTTTGTATATGTTTTTACAAAACATATCCGCAATTTTCTTAGCTGCGTCAGTTTTTTTGATAGCCATAAAATGGGCATATTTAATGATTTTGTCGACTACGACAAATATCTTGTCCTTATCGTCAGATACAGGTAGTCTTTCTATGAAGTCCATCGAAATCTCTTCCCATTTCTGATTTGGAATGTGTAGAGGGTGTAACAAACCCAGGGTTGGGATATTTTCACTCTTATTCCTTTGACAAATATCCATTCTGCAACATATTTCTGAATTTCCTTGCTCATGCCCTTCCAATAGAATGATTGTCGAATGTTGTAGTATGTCTTGAAGAATCTGACCTGTCCGGCTATAGACGACTTGTGAGATTCTTTTAGAATTTTCATCTTAAATTTTAATGTTGGTCTTAGGTAAATTCTACCTTTGTACCATATTATGTCATTCTTCCACTCGAAATTGGTATATTGATTCTCATATTTTTAGTCATAGATTCACAATCCTCATCCTTGGCATATTCGGCTCGTATTTCTTCCAACCATTCTGGAACAACTATCATGGCGGCACATGTTTTGTTGTCTTCATCCTTACGTGAGAACGCATTGGCTACAACATTCTCCTTCCCTTTTTTGTGCAATATTTCCAGGTCGAAAGCTGACAACTTTTCCATCCACTTTTCTTGTTCAAGTGATAATGTCTTTTGTTCAAGTAAGAATTGAAGGTTGTTGTGGTCGGTTCGGATTGAGAATTTACTTCCAAGCAAGTATTGGCGCCATTTTCTTAAAGCATGTATGATGGCGAGCATCTCCTTTTGGTATGTTGATTTCAAGCCTTCTCATTTATTAAGCTTCCTGCTTTCGAATGCTATAAGGTGATTGCCCTGCATTAACACAGCTCCAATTCCGAATCTTGAAGCATCACATTCGACTACGAACGGTTTGGAGAAATCAGGAGTCGCTAGTACCGATGTGGTTGACATTACTTTTTTAAAATTTTTGAAGCATTCGTCTGCCTAGTCATTCCACTAAAATGCATTCTTCTTTAACAAATTGGTCAGGGGCGCTGTCAAATGTGCATAGTTTTTATAAATCTTTTGTAATACCGGGTTAGACCTAGAAATCCTCTTAGCTTGGATACGTTCTTGGGTTTGGGCCATTCTTTATTTGCCTTGATTTTGTTGGGATCCACTTTGACTCCTTCCCTGGATATAACATGTCCTAGGTATTCAACTTCTTTTTGCCCAAAGGTACATTTTGATAACTTGGCGTAGAATTGATTCTTCTCTAATACAGATAATACATCTTCCAAATGCTTGAGGTGCTCTTTCCATGTCTCACTATAAACAAGAATATCATCGAAGAAAACTAATACAAACTTCCGCAAATATGGGTGAAAATTTTCATTCATGGTTACTTGGAAGGTGGTTTGTGCATTTGTTAATCCAAATGGCATAACTTTAAACTCGTAATGCCCCTCGTGAGTTCTGAATGTTGTCTTTTCGACGTCTTCTAGTCTTACCCGTATTTGGTAGTAACCTGATCTTAGATCTAATTTTGAGAAGTATTTTGCACCATGTAGTTCATCTAGCATCTCATCAATGAACGGGATCAGAAAGTTATGTTTAATACTGATTTTGTTTAACCCTTTGTAATCTAGACATAATCGGAAGGACCCATATTTCTTCCTGACCAATACTACAGGTGCAAAGTATGGACTTCTACTTTTCGTAATGACAACATGCTTCAACATGTCTTGTATCAATCGTTCTATTTATGTTTTGTGATGATGGGGATAACGATACGGTTTAACGTTTACTGGTGTCGAGTCTGGTTTGACTTCAATGATGTGTTCAATTTTCCTTTCAGGTGGTTATTTCATTGGCAGATCTTGAAAAACCTTCTCGTATTTTTGGATCAAGGATGAAATTTCTGATGGTTGGTGAGTCCCTTATATTGATAATAACTCTAACTGTTGAGTGCAACAAATGATGGGGCTCCCTTGTGAATAAGTTTTTTCATCTGTTGAGTAGAAACGACTTGAGTAAGTGGAGCTTGGAACCCAAACAACTTATACTTCCTTCCATCCAATTTGAATTTAATGAACTTCTTTTGGTGATTTGTTGAATACGTGCCTAGTGTTTGTAACCATTGTATCCCTAAAACGACGTCTACTCCTCCTAAGGGGATTGTGTAAAAACTTGACTCCATTTCGTATTCGCTAGTCTTGGGACTCTGTGTGGCTGAGGGTGGATTAGTCTTGCCAAAACACTTGCTCATCATGTTTTTTAAATATGAAATATCATCGGCCATTTGATCATGTCTACTAACTGACTTCTCGACATTATCAAGGCGCTTATTTAACTTATTGATGTCCTATTGAATATTTTTCATATTGTCACTGTTACTCCCCATTTTGCTCTTTTTCTTCCTAGTCGACCCAAATTCTTTTTTTTTATAATTTAATTAATTAAATCATTTTAATTAATTATATTGATAATATCTTTTTCTTTTTCTTTATATATATATATATTAAAATTAACTAAATAACTTTTTTTTAATTAAATAATTTAATTACTTAATCATATTAACTTAGTTGTAGTATGCTTATTATAACTATATGTTAATAAAACATAACCTTATCACGTAATCCGTACGTATCAACGCAACGGAGCCAGCAACACAGTATCGAATCGTTGCATGTCCAATCGTATCTCCGTCGTAGCACTTATCACTGATACGCTCCGTGACTTATCCCTGCATCCTCTCGGTTGACGCTGTTTAGTTTATCAACTTGTTATCGGCAATTGTGTATCATGTTTGTATAACCTGTGACTGATTATATAACTTGTCCTATGTCCTTTTTACCATCGCATCGTTTGACCCAGCATTCGCCTGACCCTTTGACACAGCGTTTTGGTGTTTCGTTTCATTCTGTTCACGGTGTGGTTTAATGTGGAGCGGAAGTGACGGGGCAGCAGAAGGGACCGGGGTCGAGACAATGTCGTGGACAAAGTGTTGTGGAGGCCACAGGTAAAGCAACAGGGATGGGCACAGGGGTCAACGCAACAAAGGAACAGCAAGTACAACGGCAGGAAAAACGACAGGGAGTTTTGACGCAGCGGCACTACGTAGCAGAACGGGGGACGATGGTAGCCGGAAGGTCGGCAGGGCGAACGACCAGCAGGGTGGCGTGGTGTTGCCAAGCGAGAAGATCGTCGTTCCGCTACCAGTGCTACAATTTGATTGTACGCTCACGCTCTCAACATTTAGAGTCATTGATACGAAACATAGTCATATGTAATAATTTTATTAATTGAATAATGAATGGATGATTTACATGGTTGTGGCAGTGCTCCTTTAATAGGAGTTGACTGGCCATGCCAAAATAGAGAGACATGTCCTTTTGGACTGATGTCTCTTTGATTTAACTAAGTCTACTTTAATAATTTGTTAATGAATTATTTATGCTTTATTTATGTTATTAATTAAAAAATATTTAGATATTTTAGTTTTATGAATTTTTAATTCATAACAAATGGTGTATCTTGTCTCAACATCTCTGAGGGGCTTGCTCATGAATGCCACCGGTCTTTCCCCTCCTCCTTCATCCTTTTGCATGAGGATACCAGCTATAGTCTCCTTGGATACGAAGGAATATATTATAAAGTCCTTGGTGTAGTTGGGTTGATGAAGACAGGGTCAAAAGCAATTCTTTCTTTAATATCTTCGAAGGCCTCCTTTGTAGTCTGGTTCCACGAGTAGGGAGTATCTTTCTTTAGGAGGTCATTCATAGGCTTGACAATTTCAGCAAAATTTGGCACAAATCTCCTTACGAAGTTTATTTTGCCGAAGAAGGACCATAAGGCAATTTGAACTTTAGGAGGGGAATGCTTTTGATGGCTTGAATTCTTTCAGGGTCAATACTAATCCCATCCTTAGAGACCACATGCCCTAACAGTTTACCCTTGTCAACACCAAAGATAGATTTCTTAGGGTCCAAGGAGATGTTGTATTGCCTACATTTCTCAAATACATTTCTCAAGTGTTTGCAATGATCATCTCTTTGCTTAGAAGCGACAGTCAAATCGTCTTGGTAGATCTTCATGATCTTTCCAATAAGGTCTCTAAAGGAAAAATCCATGGCCCTTTGGAAAGTGGATCCAGCAATGAGGAGACCAAATGGCATCCTAAGGTATAAGTATGTTCCCCATGGGGTGGTGAAGGCAATTTTCAAGTGATCCTCTTCCTTTACAATGACTTGGTTATACCCAGAAAAGTCGTCAAGCAATGACATCATTTGGGAACCAGTTATTATTTGCAAGAGATTTTCCATATTGGGCAAGAGGTAATTGTGTTTTAGACACACACGATTGAGATCCCTGAAATCAATGCACATCCTAATATTACTAGTCCTTTTACAGATAATCATAGGGTTGGAGATCCAAAATGAATGTCATATAGGGTCTATTATCCCTGCATCGACCATCCTTTGGAGCTCTTCCTTGACAAAAAGTGCAAGCTTGGGGTTTATTCTTCTCAACTTTTGCTTGACAGGTTTGGCACCTTCCTTGAAAGGAATAGTACGCTGGATAGCCTCAGGGCTATAGGCCTTTAAGTCATTATAAGACCAAGCGAACACATCCTTAAATTCCCTCAACAATTTCTCGAGTTCCTACCTTTCTTCTTTAGACAAGTTCGTCTCGATTTTGACCATTTGAGGAGAAGTTTCAGATCCAAGGTTGAGATCCAATGTATTAGGTGATTGTTGATCATCCTTTCTAGCGGTGGTAACATAATCCCTATCAAAGTGTTGTTCATTTATTAAGTCTTTACCTCTTCTATCGAGATCGTCATGGTCTTGAAGGAAGTTGGCTATATCTTGATCATCTTCAAAAACAGGCCAGTGTTCTTCATAATCAGGGACGGAGGGCTGGTGGATTGTGTCAATTATACACTTCCCTCTTTTAGTGACATCACTATGTGTAATTGAGGACGTGGATGCAGTTATGGCTAGGGCATTGGCCATGTCATTAAGGCATCGATCTAGGGCCAAGAATTGTAGCTCTTTGAACCCCTTGATCATGATAGTGATTCTCTCCCTATAGGGTTTCAATTTTTCATCCTTAGTTTCGAAAGTCCCCCTTATTTGTGAGATGACAAGGTCAAAACCTCCAATTATGATTAAGTGTTGGATCCCCCTTGATCAGGCTGCCTCAAGTCCTAGTAGGAGGGCCTCGTATTCAGCTATGTTATTGGTGTAGGCAAATTGGAGTCTTAAAGAGAATAACAAGTACTCCTTAGAAGGGGATATGATGACAATGCCAGCCCCTGACCCCGTCTTAGAGTGAGCCCCATCAAAATACATAACTCATCGCCCAAGGAGAGGGGTAGTCTTGATATGCTCACCCTTGAAAATTCTCCATTGTCCAAATTTATTATCTTCTTCTCCCAAGTCATTATCAGCGTCTTGAGAGTTGGCAATCATTGGGGCAGAGAATTCCTACCTAGGGATGGATACATAACAGTTTTCTTTCCAAGGAAGGTATATAATGGAACTATCTTCACTGATGGATAGGTTAAGGTTTTCAACGAATTGTTTCAATAGAATCATGCCCCATGTTGGATTTGTTTTGATAATGAGAATGTTTATGGAGAATTCTCTCTCAAGATATGTATGGAAAAAGATCTTTCTACCTTCTACTAGCTCACATACCCTAAATGCTTCACAATTTAGAATCACCTTACCCCGGCATTTCTTTGAAAGAGTAATCCCAAGAATTTTCATAATACTCAAAGGCATGATATGGATAGGGCTCCCTGAATTTAGGATGCAATTCTTCAAAGTATGCTTGTTTATTCCCAGAGTCACATAAAAAGGGTCAGTCAAACTTAAAATCAATCTTAAGGGAATTTTGGTAGTGGGGTCAGGAGGTTCCTTTGCCTTGTTGTTGATTTCTTGTCTCATGATTTCTTCATGATGGGGAATACTTTCATTTGAGGGGGAAGGCTCATCTTCAATTTGCAGCATGTTGATCGAATTATGCTTCATGGCTTCATCAAGGTCAATCATCATGTTTTGAGCTTGGAAGAGACTAGAGGGGTTTTTATTTCGGACATCGAAGACCAACTCTCCTTTGAAGGCATTGAGGTAAGCAGCCATAGCTACATCCTTTGTGGGAGATATTTCTTGAGGGATAGAATGGATAACCATATTGAATCATTGATTAAACTCAGCGATAGTCACATCCTCCTTCTTTTCACTAGACAAGAACCCTTTGTACATTTGGACCATGTCCTTTTTGGGGAACCATCTTCTTCTAAAGGTTTGGACAATCCTTCCCATGTGGAGATGGAAGATGATGGAAGGTTGAAATACCAATCCCGAGCGTTCCCTGTCATGGTTGTAGTGAAGGCAATCATTCGGCTATAGTCATTATATAGTTCATCACATGTTCGATATTCAAATTTTAAGAGATATTCAAAATGGCTATTTAGTACTTCACATAAGGGTTCCCTACCAAATTTGGGGTCTTGAACTCGCAATGGTGTTTCCTCCCTAGGTAGGAGTGGCTAATGGACCACACTATTAGGTGTTTCCAACCCCTAAGGGAAAGTAACATTTCCTTAATCCACCCTTCAATTGATAGGTGTTAGTGAATGATAATGATGGAGCGGAGGGGAGAAGGTTTCATGGCCATGTGTCAAGGTCAAAGGGATCAGCATGATGGGGCTACACACCCTGAGTGTATAGATGTGAGGAGGGAGTAATCATGGATGCATGAGATACTGACTCTGCCTTTGTTTTTCCACCCCTCTTATGTGCCTTGTAACCCACCAAAACTGGGGAATACCTAGGAGAAACTTTTTCATAATCATCTCTTCTAGCCAGTAGCCCCTGACAACCACAGAATAGCCAACCTGATGTGCCATTCATATCTTTTCCACCTACATCAGCCACATTTCTCCTCGCCCATTTGTCAAGAGCATATGTTGGAAGGTAGGCAACTGACACAAAAGGTACCCCTTCCCCTTTCCCACATATTTGGATCAAGCCTGGAAATTTTCCCTAAGAAGTTGATGCAGCTAAAAGAAAAGGAAAAAGCATATCATGGCCACAAGCAAGAATAAAAGAAAGAAAATTATGAAATGCAAAAGATGGTTAGGACATTAAAATTAGCACATGGACAAAAGCCAAGCATAAGCTCTTCCCCTTATCATTATGGCCATCCGCGGTTCCTGGGGCCAATGTTTCCTTATCACATAATTAAAAGAAACCCTTGCATGTCCCAACCCCTAGTGGGCAATGAACTACCA
Source organism: Pinus taeda (assembly GCA_000404065.3). Classification (NCBI taxonomy): domain Eukaryota; kingdom Viridiplantae; phylum Streptophyta; class Pinopsida; order Pinales; family Pinaceae; genus Pinus; species Pinus taeda. Next base: position 81,557 of record APFE031469901.1, read on the forward strand.
CACCACTAAGGGGCAATCACTACTACACATCTTACAAAGCATGTTATCATTTCCTAAAGCATCAAGCAATAATACAAAGAAAAGTAAAGAAAAGGTAAAAGGCAATATGAAGGGTGGAAAAACAAAGGTCAGGGTAACTCAATGCATCCACAATTGCTCCCTCCTCACATTTGTATGCCCAAAATGTGGAATTCCCTCATCATAGCTGACCCTTTGACAATAGCACTTGGCCTTGAGACCCCTTTTCCCCTTTGTTCCATCATTATTCATATGATACCTATCAACTAAAGGATGTAAGAGGGAGCTCTCTTTCCCCTTAGGGCCTGGGAACACCTAATAGGTTCATCCACTAGCCACTCCTACCTAGGGAGGTAACACCATTATGTGATCAAAGCCCCAAATTTGCAAGAGAAGCCTTGTATGAAGTGTCAATTTGCCCTTGATTAACAAACTTGGTCCACTTACATGCACTAATGATTATTGTACTCAATGGTGAGGATAAAACACTAGATATTGTGTGTGATTGGCAAGTGGTTTTCATAATGGGTTGGGCAAATTAACTGGGGCCCAAGTCCACTAAAGGAGCATATGACACCCTAAAAGTGAAGTGTTGAGGGCCATGGGGCTCCTAACACTTGCAGAGCATCACTCCATTGCATGGGCACCTTTAGTATCTTAGCATGCCTGCAGTTTGCCCCATATTATTTATGAGATGATGGACTTGGACCAGCATGCCCCAGTGGGCTTAGTAATGATCAAATGGTTTGGTTGTTGACCCAAGGCACACATAAGGTTTGTCTCACCTTTGGAAACATGGGAGGGCTAGCACCATCCTCAAATCCCTCAACATTAGAGCAGAACCAAGCTATTACACCACCAGGAGACCAATGAGACCCTGTTTTGCACCCCAAACCCAAAATTGTGGACCACAGGATGATTTGGCCAACCCCTAAGGTTTGATTTTAGTAGCCCTCTACACTCACTTTGGCACTAGAGGAGCTCAATGCATGCCCTAAAATGGCCTAAGCATGCATGACGTCAGCATTTCGACCCTGTTGTGGGTTAATTATTTATGTTTCACATTGGTTACGAAGTTGACATGTGACCTAAGGTCTTTATCTCACATTACTATATGACCTCGAGGGGCTTCTAAGCCTAAATCGATTTTAGTAGCACATATATATATATAATATATATATATATATATATATATATATATATATATATATATATATATATCTGAGATCACCCATTTGTGATCAAACATCATCAAACTTATGAATTTGAGCCTCTTAGAGAACTCGCACTTGCTTGTTTTGGGTGAATTGGAGATACTTGGATGCATTTTGATATTTGGAAGTTAATTTCTGACATTCTTTGGAGTTGTTCTTGGTCAAACGAAAGGATATATTGCATGCTATATTGTATTTGGATTTTATTGTTGAATAACTATTCTTTCAATGTCTAAGGCATGAAACTATCGTAACTAGGTTAAATTTTGTGCCCTACTTTGTTGAAGAATGTTGTATGCATTACTCATCATAACATGTAATGAATGTTCCTAATCGAGGACTTCTTGTAATTCTCCTTGAAACTCCATTATTCCATTGAGTGGGGAATTGTTGGAATTTGGATAGCTAGGGCATCAAATTTCAGCCTTCTTAAAAGAAAATTAGGCTTATCTTAAGCATCTTAGACTCCATATGCCCAAAGGACAAGGCATTAGTGTTGAGAAATCTACGACATTCAATGTTAACAATTTCTCTGCTTGATAATTGCTTGTGATATGCGTGTTCTTCTTTTACTTATGATCTTTCACTTTGTTAGTTTATTAGTGTGTTCTTTTTCATCAAGACAATTACTCAAAATAAAGACAAGTGACTACAAAATATAGGCTTCTCCAGCCAGGGCCAAAACCTCTCCACTCTTGAGAGGAAAACCCGATAAAATTCTTCTTCTAGATCTTCAGTTGATAAGTACCAAGACCATGACACTGAATCCTTGACTATAGTATCCTTCCAAGAACCCTGTCACCCACCTTAATCTGCTTCTCCCTTCCTTTGTCTTTCCTCTTAGAGAAACTCAATATATATCTCGTTGTACTAAACCTCCACAACTTCCCTAGAGAATCTCAGTCTCTAGTTCTTCTATAGAGAACCTCGACCTCTACTTTGATCACTTAGTAGAGTTTCCCCCTTGCTACCCCAGAAGAATCTGCAGCCCAAACTTCACACTTCCTAGAAGAATTTGTTGCCCAGACTTTGCACTACCCAAAAGATTCCACTGCCCAGACTTCGCACTTCCCATAAGATTCTGCGTTATACCTAGTAGATGATGACCCAGAAGAATCTTCGTCCTTCTCTTTTGTTGCTCCTTCTTCGTCCTACTTTTAGCCTTCTTTCTTCTGCCTTCTTTTTCGCACTTTTCCAGTGAATGCTTGTCTAAATTGTGTGTCTCCAAATGAGGTCGAGTAGGTCTATTTATACTCTTCTTCGCTGCCCTTTAGGCCGACTTGGCAGCTGGAGTTTAGGCCAACTTTCTTTTGCAACTTCCTCATGGTTTGTAGGATGACTTGAAGGGGTTTGGTGACAAGTTCTTGGAGGATACTTTACATAGACAATATTGACTTATTAAAAGGTGTAACATGACTTCATTTACATGACAATGACTCTTTTATGACTAGATGAATAAACCCTAAAGACTCTCAATGGGAGTCTTAACTTAAAAACAAAATCCTTGCTTATGAAACGCATGAAGCAAGTTAATATAATAATTTCATTTTTTTACATCTCTTTACATAAAATCATAATTACATGTCGTTATGAAGAACTAACCTAGTTACACCTTTCAACACTCCCTCTTAACTAGGGAGGTATTCATTATGGTACCTTGGACCCTTTCAATCTGAAGAATCTCTCATAAGAAGAATTCAGATTTGTAACTCATTTGTATAGCATCATATCAACCAGCGTTTATATAGCAAGGCCTTGACTAACAACTTTATCTCTTCACAAGAGCAAAATGCTGGCGAGACAAATGATTTATAGACATACTCATCATTGTCCCTCTCAGAACATACCCTACCCGGGTTCTCTCAAGATATGCTCCATGAGGACTATTCTTTTCTTGGACTCCCCAGTGCCCAAAAGAATATCAGTCCTCCACGACTACTCTTCCATGGGGTTTCCTATCTCATCCCACAAGGGCATCGGATGCCAAATGATTACACGATCCTCCATTCTGTCTTTGAAGCACAGAATAACATGTCTATCGCTCCTTATACCAGGAGGTTTTATTCCTTTAATATACTCATTCCTATCACAGAGGAATGTACCTAATGTAGGAATTAACAAGGTAAGTTCCTCAAACAGAACACCAAAGGACACTGCTCGCAAACAAATCACAGATCAATACACCAATATTCTTGATGTGGTTAAAACCCTCAAAGAGGGTAACAGTCCATGGCCTGAGCCAGCGTGACCACTTCAGGGAATTTATTAATAAAGGAATGAAAATTTACATAAGCTTCTCTCATGAACGATTACCCTACAAATGACCCTCCATGCTCTTTAAATAGAGATCATGGACCAATCGGGTGTTAAGCCACAGATCAAGTGTCGGTAATACCGAGGAGAGAATGAACCGTCAGATCACTTTATGTCTAGAACATATCGTGATCGTCAGATTGTAAGTTACAAAAGTACATAGTGAAGAAACACACTTTCCTACTCTACACTAGACCAAGTTATACTTAACTATTTCCTATGTGTCGGAATATCCTAACATCCCCCCTTAAGAACAACTTAGGATAGGACTGAAGGATGTACAAATATGACACAATAGGAAAAGGAAGGAGGCATTAGAGCCTATCCCCCCTTAGTGACAACTTTCTGAACTCCAACCATAAATCGAAGTTTAGTAAACTTCCCCTCTGTGAGAGCCTTTATAAAGATGTCTGCAACTTGATCATTTGTTGAATAATATTGCACTTCAAGAACATGGTCATGAATGAGCTTTCTGATGAAGTGCATGTGCAGTTCAATGTGTTTGTTGCGCTGATGTTGGACTGGATCTTTGCATAGTTGAATGGAACTTTGATTATCACACCAAAGTGTAGTCGGATGCTACTACTGAAAGCCAAACTCTCATAGGATCTCATGAAACCAAAGGGCTTCCTTACTAGCTTCTACAGCACCACGATACTCTACTTCTTTTGAAGAAAGAGAAATGGCACTTTATTTCTTGCAAGCCCATGTAATAGGTCATGAACCAAGAGTGAACACATAACCTACAGTAGACTTCCAATCATTAGGGTCACCAGTCCAATCGGACTCAATGAAACCAACCAATAGAGGAGATGCTTCTGCACTATAATGAATCCCAAACCGAACTGTACCTCGAACATAACAAAGTATTCTTTTAGCTGCTTTCCAATGACTTTCATGTGGGTTTTCCATGAATCGAACAATAAGGCCAACAACAAAGGAAAGGTCAGGACGAGTATGGGTCAGATACAAAAGTTTTCCTACAAGTTGACGGTATAAGGTAGCATCAACTTCAGGGGAAGTACAAGTGATTGAAAGTTTCACTCCGGACTGAAAGGGAGAAGGAGTTGGTTTACAGTCTTCCATGTGAAAATGGCGTAGAAGATCATAGGCATACTTGGATTGGGAAAGGGAAATACCTTCCTTGGATTGCAAGACTTGAAGACCGAGAAAATAATGCAAGTGTCCTAAGTCTGTCATTTCAAACTTCTTTTTAAGGTTTGACTTCACATGGTTGATAAGGTTGGGATCACTACCAGTGAGGATAAGTTCATCAACATAAAGAACAAGAATGATAAGAGACTTGCCCACTTTCTTGGTGTAGACAATATTGTCAGAATGACACCTAGAAAAGCCAAGTTCTAAAAGAAAGTTATCCATTTTGGCATACCAAGCCCCAGAGGCTTGCTTGAGACCATAAAGGGATTTCTTAAGCCGACATACAAGGCTAGAGTCTGTTTGTATAATGTTGGGTTGTGTTATATTCTTTCCACATAGTTAACAGGGTGTTTGAGGGGTACCCGTAACCCCGCTTTATGGAGTCCGGGGCAGCGCCCCGGAAAATTTTGGTTTTGGACCCTATGTTAGGTTGGGCGGACCCACCTATGGTTTTGTGCATGCTTTTCGCACATGTTTTTTGGACGCGATGATTTTCGGTCCATGGTATTGGACGTGATGGTTTTCGGTCCATGGTATTGGTGGATGCTTCGGCATGTATAATATGTATTGTAACATTGAAAGGAACATAATGAAAAATCAAGCTGGTAGTCTCGGTTTTGAGATCCAGTGGGAAATCTCTGTGTATATGTGTTTTATGTGTTATGCTCTCGCATTTTTATTTTTCCTGTGATTTAGAATTGTATGCAGGTAATTTCTGTACAGGGTTAAAACCTA